>PVHX01022441.1:0-27752 GCA_004024805.1 Geosciurus inauris | reverse complement strand
ATCATGTCTAACATACAGTTTTGGTCTACTGAGGATTGCATTAACTCTTCTAGAGAAAATACTTTCATTTTACAAAGCCAATTTATACAGTTTTCTTCTTCTTGTTCATTTATTCAAGAAACATTTATCAGGAACCCACTGTCTACCAGACACCACTAGAAACTGGGTTATAATGGAGAAAGAAAACAGACATGGTAGCACCCCTGGGTTAAATTTCCAGTATGAAAAGAAAACAGACATGGCCCCTGCTTTTTAGAACCTCACGATTTAGTAGAAGCAGAAGTAACTACATGATCTCACAGATATGTAAAGTTGTAACTGTGAGAAAAGGTTTCCTGCAAAGCATCTATAGTCTCACAAGCAGCTGGGCACTTGGCCTGGTTGAGCCATCAGGATACATTTCCCAAGAACCCAAGGACAACACACTGTGAGCTGAAGTTTCATACAGACATTTAGCAGGTTGCAGGTGGGGTGCGGCAGCCAGAAAGACCATTCCAGACAGAGGAAATACCCTGTGCAAAGGCCCTGTGGCACAATAAGCTGAATGCATTCAGGAAACTAAATAGAGGAGAGTTTGGCTGGGAAAGCTAAATGATATTGGAGTGCCTTGATATTGGAGTGCTCAGATATTGGAGTGCCTTGAAGGACAGCCTTGAAAGACATGCCCAGCACTTTGGGAGGCTGAGACAAGAGAATCCCAAGTTCAAAGCCAGGCTCAGCAACAGCGAGGCGCTAAGCAATTCAGTGAGACCCTGTCTCTACATAAAACACAAAATAGGGCTGGGGATGTGGCTCAGTGGTCGAGTGCCCCTCAGTTCAATCCCTGGTACCAAAAAAAAAAAAAATCATTCTGTCTGCAGTATAGAAAACAGCTGAACAGAAGTTAAGGGCATTGATGGGCAGAGCAGAAAGAAGGCCACAGATGAAAAATGTGAGCGACAGGGAAAGGATGAAGGTAGAGATGAAAAGTAGGCAGGTTTGCAAAGCAAAGGGCAAGAGAATCTAAAATGAGATGAGAAACTGGGCCTGAGCAAGAGGGGCACAGATTGTCAAAGACAATTTCCTGGCTCTGAAACTCACCTTTCTGGACAAATGGAAGGCCTGTGCCTTGAAATATGGGATACTGGAAGAGGACTAAGTCTCAGGAGAAGCTGATGAGTTCAGATTTGGACACTGACCTGGACATGCTGAGATGCTTCCAATATATCCACAAGGAGACATCAAGACAGTCGTCAGCTACATGGAAGCAGGGCTCAGAGAGAGGCTGAAGTTAGAGATCAAATCTGGGGGTCATCTGCACATGGTAGTCACACAGAGAGAAGGTGTAGATGGGGATGAGACTGTGGACGAGGACAAAATGGTAGGAAACTCTCCCATTTAATAGTCAAATGACCTTGCGAGAGAGAGAGACAATACCTGGAGAAGTAGGGGGTGGGAACAGGAAGGAGTCCAGGGTGGGCAGCCCTAAGCACGAAGGGGAGCCGGCCCCTTGATAGGAAGAAAATGGACAATATCCTCCTCCAACAAGCGAGAAGGAACATAGATTAGGCCCCCACATCCTTATTTTGGTACATGACAGGCCCGACAATCCTGGTCTTCCTTGTTTCTTTTAAGGTAAGAGAGTTTCTAGCAAAAGCCCACAAAGCTACACAAGTTTTTCTTTACTTAAAAAACATAAATAAAAGCGCACATACATCCATACTTCAGAAATAGCTATTTATCCATCCAATAAGGTACCAGACAAAGAGTCTCCAGAGCCATCATCTGAGGATCCCCTTAAAACAGAATCAAAGGCTTCATCCTTAAATCTCACTGTTTGTGAAGCTGTAGCATATTTTAAATTTCTAAAAAGCGATTTAGGGGAAATAAACACAGATCTTGGAAAGGTAAGTCTTTAGACTAAAGCTTGAGTTCACATCAACTATCTTTCTTCCTCATTAGCGCCCCTCTGCCCCAAGGGGAAGGACAGGCCTCCTCACACCATTAATCTCCATCCCTAGGACGGCCAGCTTCCACAGATCATTCATCTCTGCCCTCAGGGAAGCACAGCAACCACAACCACCTCTCCCAGTTGCCCAGGATCAAAGCCATGTTTATAAACATGGCAGAGGCAGGCTTACAAAGAACAAACCTCCTTTTTAAAAGTTTCTTACACAGCAAAATGTAGGAGCCCTCCTAGAAAATTATTTTTATGGTTAAAATTCTGCTTTTAAAAGCTTCTCCTTTTTAAAAACAGCATTTTAGAAATTAAAATTTCAGATGCATGAAATATTTTGTCCTAATTAAGATTTGAATTAATGATTTTAAGGAGTATAAACAACATGGGAAATTATTCAAATTACAATGTTAAGTTAATAGGACTGATGTTAAAGGATGAACCTGTTATTCAAACCATGTAAAAACAAGTATATCAAGGACAAAAAAATAGAGGAGCCAAGGACAAAAGTTGTTTGTCGAAGAGTAAGATAATGAAATAGAGGCTTTATTTTTTTTCAATTCCCATTAATTGCACAATGCATACAGGTTTTTTATAATTTCCTTATTAGTTAGAAATGTATATGGAAGTGCCAGCAAGTACAATACATGCTGTCTAAGGTATTATTTCAAATACTCCCCAAAACAGTGGGGATTAAAGATGAAAAGCAATTGAGCACGCACTGATCATCATCATAGCTGGGCAATGGGTACAGGACGGTGAATTAACTCGGTTATCTCTACTTGTACTTATGTTTGAAACTACCCATAATAAAAGGTTTAAAAAAGCCAGGCGCAGTGGTGCAAGCCTGTAATCCCAGCACTTAGGAAGGCTAAGACAGGAGAATCGCGAGTTCAAAGCCAGCCTCAGCAACAGCGAGGTGCTAAGCAACTCAGTGAGACCCTGTCTCTACATAGAACACAAAATAGGGCTGGGGATGTGGCTCAGTGGTCGAGTTCCCCTGAGTTCAATCTCCTGTACCAAAAAAAAAAAAAAAGGTTTAAAAAACATTTTCTATTTATGCTATTCAATATTGTTTCACAATAAATAAAATTAACTGAAAAAATAACAACATGCTCATAATAAGAAAAGCCTAATACAGAAAGGTAAAATATCACACACATTACAAATCCTTCCCCACAGGATCATCCACTTTTAAGCAACTTTGTATAAAGTCACTACATCTACAAATGCTAGCACAAACGCACACATAAAAACTACAGGTATGATAAAATACATACTATATAAAAAGGGGAAAAAAAACTACAGGTGCAAGAGTCAGATGCAATGGCACATGTCTATACTTTTAGCGGCTTGGGAGGCAGAAGGCAGAAGGATCATGAGTTCAAAGCCAGCATCAGCAACTTAGTGAGGCCCTAAGCAATTTAGCAAGACCCTATCTCAAAATAAAAAAAGGGTTGGGGATGTGGCTCAGTGGTTAAGCACTCCTGGGTTCAATTCCCCAGTACCAAAAAAGAAAAAAAAAACCCTACCTGCAAAATCGAGGTCATTCAAGACAAAAATGCCTCACCCCTGATTTTTCACTTCATGTATTCTATTTATCTTCTAAAATGTTAATACAATCTATTGGTTGAGGAGAGTTTGGGGACCAAGACTTGCCTCACACCTGATTTTTCACTTGATGTATTCTATGAGTCTTCTAAAATGTTAATACAATCTATTGGCTGAGGAGAGTCTGGGGACCAAACTTGAACTAACCTTGAACTAACCTTGAACTTGTATGTTCAAGGTTAATTTAGCCATTCCTATAGTGTGCCCTCCTCCAAAAGAATGAATTCATATAATACATGATAATGTGCACTTACATATGTAAATAAGCATTAATTGAGAGAGGGAAGGAAGGAAGAGGAAGGAGGGAGGACACATATCACATTCTGAGAAACTGTGCCTTACCGGCCTGTATGAACAGCAGATCCCAGGCCAGGCTTGGCACTGAAGTGAAAATCCCTACAGTACCTAACGGTGGCACTAACTGTGCTGCTCATATAACTGTGGTACTCTCACTCTAGTCCAAGATCCCTTTCCCTCTGTTATCAAAGCAAGTCTCCTACTCTACAAAAACTACTCCAATTGGTAGACTGAAAAAAAAAATTTCAAACACTTCATGGAGATTAATAAGGTTTGATTTTTATACTATTCCAGCTGTTGCTGCCTCCCCACCACCCTTGGGAAGAACCTGGGGAGACTGGAATGGACAACCTGGAGGGAACAGCTGTCAGTGGTGGGCACAGACCAGAGGCCTAACCACCACAGGAAATGTCTCAGTGTTATTTTTTGTCCAAGGGAAGGAAACAGCTCATATCCAGGCAACAGACTCATTTTCCTATCACCAATTCAAGGCCACCTTTCAGACCTGTAACATTTGTCAGTTTAGGACCTGAAGGCTACATGCCTCATTAGAAAGCCCGGTCCTCCAGGAGCTGGCCCAACACCTCCATGGGGCAGGCCCAAGAGCAACAGAAGACATTTCTATGACTGAACAAATAATACAGTCCCACCCTAACAATAACCACAGTTAGAAGTGTCCCCAGTCTCCCTTCATTGACGCAACCTCTAGGCCTGCACAGTCCCACCTGGAGACTACCAGCCACATGTGCCACTGAGCCCTTGAAAGGTGGCTGCTCCAGACTGAGATGTGGTGTGAGGGTAAAAGACAAATCAGATTTCAGAGATCTGATACCCCCCAAAACTAAAATACTCAGGAGAAGTTTTCTTTATTTTGATTATTTGTTAAAGGAAATGGAAATAAGTAACATACATTAATAAAATTAGTAATATATGATATGTATGTATAGTTATTAGTGCTTTTGTTTTACTTCTTTTTAATATTGCTGCTACCAAATTTTAAATTACATATATGGCTTGCATTTCATTTCCACTGGACAACACTGATCTGGTGCCTGCCTCATTCCCTGCCATATTTGGTCACTGTCTTGACTGGCTCTCTCACCCATCCTGCCTGGCCCTCAGGCTTTCTCTGCTCATTCCACCTCAAAACTTCCCACACCCTGTCTTTCAACCTGGAATGCTTTCTCTTGTTCCCCAGGACAATTACTTCTCACCCTTCTGGTGTCCAGGAGTCACTTCCTCTGGAAAGCCTTCCAGATCCACAACATCCCTCCCTAAAGCTAGGGGACGTCCCTGGGATTGTTCCCAGAGGACCCAGTACTTTCCTCCACCACCATCTGCCCAGATGGATCTGCCTGCACTATTAGTTGGCTTCCTCTCTGGATAGTGGTGTCTTCTTTGTCCACAGCGTCAACACTAGCACCTGGCTCAGCACCGGAGAGTTCTCCTGTGAGTGCTGGCAAACAGACCTCAGGCCCTTCCCTCGCTGGGCAAGTCTCACAATCCTGAGAACATGTTCTGTAGGGACAAAGGAAATTTCCTCTCACACCACACCCTGACCCAACACTGAGACCTTCTTAAGTCTAAGAAGGAAGAAAGAAAAGTGGGGGAAACATCTTGATGACCCATTAGGGACAACAGGAAAGGTCACAACATATCTGTAGGAAAAGGAAGAGGCCAGCATTTAGCACTTTGAGGGGTGGAATTGCTCTCTGTCAAATATGTGTTCCCTTGAGGCTGACCAACTTCAGAGCCAACACCCTCACAGAACACTCCAGAGACGGCAGCCAAGCCCGGCTGTCCAGGGGAAGGCATTCCTAACAGAAAGCTTTTCTTCTTTCCTCAAATGAGGCTTCACAAAGCAGCCTCTCAGCCCAGTTTGTCTGAACATTCGTTGCAGGGCCTGTGTGTTTACTTTTTGAGATTCCTAGCTAAAAGGACCTTTCTTTCCAACAGCTCTTGGTTGACACCAAAGCCACGAAAGAAATGGGCCTGGTCTGTAACTTGGAGAGGCTGGGGGTGCAGAGCCAGGCCTAGGGACTGCTTTTGGCTTCCTCAGGCACTCACTGACATTCTGGCCTGGGCTTATCCGCCTGAGGTGCAGGATGACGGAAAGCAACGCGCAGAGGGCTCTTCAGGGACTATTAACGACAGGTTTAAATCCCAGAGCCCAGCATCTGGTAACAGTCAAGAAAACAGTAGTCTCTGATGTAACCACACACAGATGGGGCAAAATGAGGCAAAGGGCTGGATTTAGCCCACACTTCCCAAAGTAGGCACCCAACACTCCGCTGGTCCCACTCTCTGCCTCTGGGGTGAGCTGGACATGGCCACAAAGACCTCAGTCACAACAAAAGTTACCGGAGGAGCAAGTCCATCTTTCAACAAACCTCAGGTATGCGTGTGCCGTGTGTGTGCGCAGGCATGTGCACTGAAGCCAAGCAGAAGTAGCACATAAGAGTGAAGAAAATTCACAAAACACACCCTCAAGGAGCTGATGTTCTAATTGTAGAAGAAAATAAATGAGAAAAATGAACAAATATGTATTATATCGAGGCAACTGCTGAAAAAAACCATAAAGCAGGGAGAGAAAAAAGGAAATGTTGGGGAGCAGTAGCCATGGTTAAGAGGGTGGGGTTAAGGTCATAATATATCACACTATACATATGATTCCATTTGTAAGAAATGTCCAGAAAAGGCAGATCTGTAGAGTGGCAGTTGCCATGGACTGGGAATGGGAATGAGAATTAACTGGAAGTGGGCTCAAGGGATCTCCTTGGGAAGACAGCAAAGCTCACAGTGTTAGTTTCACAACTTGGTACATCTTTTAAGGACCACTGAGTTGTACACTTTTTTAAAAAGCAGTATGATTAGGGTTGAGACTGTAGCTCAATGGAAGGACATGGTTTGGCATGTGTGAGGTCTCAGGTTCAAGGCCCAGCACAGCAGGGTGATGAAGGCCTCGATGCGGGGACATGTGAGTAGACTGTCATTGCAGAGTGAGAGGGCAAGCCAAGAGGATGCCAGGAAAGTGCTTCAGGAAGGAGGTAAGGCCAGCCCTGAGGCAAGAAGGCAGCATTTGCCAGCAAGGGCAATCAGAAGGTCTGTCAGCCTGTGGAGGAAGGCCTGTAACTGCTACTCAGAGTGAGAAGGGGAAGCACTGGAGCAGTGATGTAATTTGACTTCGGCTTCAGATCATTCTGGTTGCTGCCTGCAAACCAGGAGACAAAAGCAGCGATAGGGAGGCCTGTCAAGAGGCCTCTGCAGTAACAGAGAGGTGATGGTGTCTTGGACCACCACAGCAGTCAGAATGAGAAGTGACCCAATCCTAGAATGCGTCTTCAAGGATCGGATCCTTTGTAGCAGAAAGTGACATCAAGAAGGACACCAGGGATTTCAGCGTGAGCTGTGCAGAAAAGATGGCTTGCATTTTAACATTTTAATTTAAAAACTGTCCTGAGGGCTGAGGTTGTGGCATAGCGCTTGCCTAGCATGTGTGAGGCACTGGGTTCAATTCTCCACATATAAATAAAGGTCTATCAACAACTAAAAAAAAATTTTTTTAAAAACTGTCCTGGGCTACCAGAAGAGAGGCTCAGGCTAAGAATCACAGATGCCCATATTGGATTTAAAGCCATGGCTTAAATTCAGGTATGTAGGTTAACAAGGGGACAGAGAATTAAGCCAACCTGAAGCATCACAGTGTTTCAAAACTGCAAAAAGGAAATTCAGCAAAGAACACTAAGTGAGATGGGCCAGAAAGATGGTCAGAAAACCAGTAGAGTGTAGCATCCTGAAAACCAAGAGAAAAAAGTATGTCAATGAGGAGGAATTGATTAGTTGTATTCATCAGTAAAACAACTGAGTTGAGCACAAGAATTGACCACTAGGTTTAGCAACATGAAGGTCACTGGTAAACTTGGTGCAAGCGATCATAACACAGCCCTAACAAGAAGAATCTAACAGGAGCTTCCTCAAGAGGAAAAGGTAAAAGCCATCAAGAAAACAGACAATAATAAATACTGACAAGGAAAAAGGAACACTCTCACACTGTTAGTGGGACTGTAAATTACTATAACCACTATGGAAACCACTATAGAGCTTCCTCAAAAGACTAGGAATGGGGGGCTGGGGTTGTGGCGCAGTGGTAGCGTGCTCGCCTAGCACGCATGAGGCACTGGGTTCAATCCTCAGCACCACATAAAAATAAAATAAAGATATTGTGTCCACCTACAACTAAAAAATAAATATTAAAAAAAAAAAAGACTAGGAATGGAACCACCACATGACCCAGCTATACCACTCCTCAGTACTTGTCCTAAAGAGTTAAAGTCATGACACCACAGCAATACTTGTATACCCATGTTTAGAGCAGCACAAATCACAATAGCCAAATTGTGGAACCAGCCTAGGTGTCTGTTAATGGATAATGAACATACATACACACACACACACACACACACACACACAAAATGGAGTTTTATTCAGCCATAAAGAAGAATTATGTCATTTGCAGGAAAATGGATGAACTTCAGAGCATTATGTTAAACAAAATAAGCCACTCAGAAAGTCAAGGGTCATATGGTTTTTGTCATATGTGGAAGCTAGAGAGGGAAAAGGAAAAGAAAGGCGGGGTCATCTCATGAAAATCGAAGGAAGACCAATAAAGAGACCAGGGATAAGAAGGAAAAGAGGGAAAAGGGAAATACTGGGAATAATACTGACCAAATTATATTGTTATATTGTGTACATATACAAATATTAACAACAAATCCCATTATTATGTATAATTATAATGTACCAATAAAAATATGGAAAAAATTAAATTTTTCAATTTTTTTAAAAAAGAAGACAGAGAAGATATTTAAAGAAATACAAATTAAAACAACAAAAAGACATTGCTTTCACCTAACAGACTGGTAGAAGGTAAAAAAGACTGACAGTACTCAGTGCCACTGAAATCACAGGCATGCTTACAGTGAGCATGAATATTGGTCCAAGCCGGGCGCTGTGGCTCAAGCCTGTAATCCCAGCACTTAGGGAGGCTGAGACAGGAGAATCGCAAGTTCAAAGCCAGCCTCAGCAACGGCGAGGCGCTAAGCAACTCAGTGAGACCCTGTCTCTACATAAAACACAAAATAGGGCTGGGGATGTGGCTCAGTGGTCAAGTACCCCTGAGTTCAATCCCCAGTACCAAAAAAAAAAAGAAAATTGGTCCAGACGGTGCAGCAGACACCAATAACCTCAAAACACACCTGCCCTCTGACCCAGCAATTGTCTGCCTAGGAATTTGCCCTAAGAAAAGGACAAAAGCATAAAGATACCTTTACAAGAATTTAACAAAAAGTGTTGTTTAGAATAATAAAAAAGTAGAAAAGGCTGTGGTTAAACCATGGATGCATTCTTACAAAAACAAAAACCCTATTATTGCAGCCATTAAAAATAATCTAGGGGCTGAAGTTGTGACTTAGTGGTACAGCATTTGCCTGGCATGCATGAGGCACTGAGTTTGATCCTCAGCCCCACATAAAAATTAAAAAACAAAACAAAACAAAACAAAGGTATTGTGTTCTAAACTAACTAAAAAAAATATTTTTTTAAAAAAATGTTCTTCTTTCCATGATGTGGAAACAGGGTAGAAAAAAGTTACAAAGCAATATATATAATGAGTTCCCTTTGGGGGTGGGGAGCATACATATATACCAACATGATTATGTGAAAAAAAATAATCTTAATGAATCTTTAACAAATTATGAAGAGATGGAGGTGTAGGCAAGCTATGTAACTGTTCTGTTTCCTCAACAATGGGGATGGCAATAGTTTGTCCCTCATGGTGTGGAGGACATTAAATGAGTGCCTGTTCAGACAGTCCCCAATTTGTTGCCTCAGACTGGGACTTTTCAACTTCACTGTTGTGGGAAAGTGATACACATGCAGTAGAAATCATATCAATTTTGAATTGGGATCTTTTCCCAGGTGTGGTCCAATCCTCTCTCAAGATCTTGGGGGAGGGGAGACAAACCACAGCTGCCAGTCAGCAGCAGATCACAAGGGGAACCACAGTTCAATGTGCTGCTTAGTGTATTAAATGCATTTTCTTTTTTTAGTTGTCAATGGACTGTATTTTATTTACTTATATGTGGTGCTGAGAATCGAACCCACTGCCTCACACATGTGAGGCAAGCGCTCTACCACTGAGCCACCACCCCAGCCCTAAATGCATTTTCAATTTACGATATTTTCAACTTAACAATGGATTTATCCAGACATAACCCCATAAGTCAAGGAGAACCTGCATGTGTATGTATACACAAATTTTTACACAAACATAAATACACAGAGGGAAGGAATTCAGAACAATGTATGATACACTAAGCACTCAATATTTTTATCTTTTTTATAATAAGCATGAAATAATAATAAAAAATATCAATGACTTTTTAAATTTTAGATGCATTGCTTTTACTTTTTATATTTCTCCTTTTTAATTTAATTGTAGTAAAACACACATGATAAAATTTTATATTCCTTTTATGATCAGAAAAAATATTAATAATCTTCAGTTTCAGGAACAAGAAAGAAACTCTCGAAATCTAATATTATTGTGAGCATTTCATGAGTTTGAAATAGTTGGTCTCAATGGCTGGCCAGGTTCATAAAATAACCAACTGGCTATGCAGGACTGGTTTAGCCATTTCTACCACACAGCCTATTCAAGGCACTGAGGTTTGCAGTTACGTCCTCAATGCCATCTCCCTACCAGCTTACAGAATCACCACACTGCCTTTCTCCTTCATCCCTTGACCTCCCCACTCAGTTCAAGAAATAGTGAACAATTTTTCAAATTTAAATTTAAAATCATTTTTAACTGAATGACAATTTTTAAATTTTTTTCTCTTTTCCCTCTGAATCAAGTTCCAAGGTTCAGTAGTTTTATTTCTCTTTTAGTTGAAAAGGCAGAAAAACAGCATTGTGTTTACTTTAAAATAAATGCATGCACTGTGTCAGGCGCGGGCTCCTTGAGCCCCATGGCCCACCCACCAGACACTCCATCCTCACGGAGGAGCCGGGGAGGAGGCCGCTGCTCCTGACTGGCATGTCTGTTCTCGGAAGGCAAAGTGCTGTAACAAGCTTCTGCTTATAACATCTTTAAATAAACATAGAGCTGTTTTCTTTCTTTTTTTCAATCTGGGAAACGCACATGGGGGAAAGAAAAGAGCCATACATAGAACACAGAGGGCCCAGCGGGGAGCCTTTCGAAGCCTACTTCACTTTCCGCCATGGTATGGGTGCAGCGACTCTCAAAGGCCTTCTGTGAGTGGTAGATTTGAGGGAGTAACTATCAACATACAGAGGTGCTGAGAGCCAGGGCTCTCATACAGAGTGGAGGAAACCCTGTGGGTATGAATTGAAACTGGAGGGTTTGATGTGAACACAGGGCATTTAATATGTAGATATAGAAAGAGATTTGCTTATTTGTGAGTACTTATGACATGCACACATGTGCATATATAATCCGTCAGAGCCGGACATGGTCCACACGCTTGTAATGCCAGCTATTCAGGAGGCTGAGACAGGAGGATTCCAAGTTGGAGGCTGGCTTGAGCAACTTAGTGAGACCCTGTCTCAAAATAAAAAATAAAATTGGATAGGGCTATAGCTCAGTGGTAGAGCATCCCTGGGTTCAATCTCCAGAACCACAAAAACATAAATAAATAAAGTCCATCAGAAAAAAATGAAGGTTGAAGAGCCAAGAATGTCCTTAAACATCCCACCTGCTGTGGACTCTCCCTCCAATGAAAACAGCGAGGATGTGTAAAGCCCAGTAAGGAAAAATACAATTAGATCCCTATCCCAAAATGAACTCCAGATTTATTCAAGTTAAATGCTTAAAAAACTAAATAACAAGGAGGAGAAACAAGATGGTGGATAAGAGGAAGGCTGCATTTCCAGTTGCTCCATGGCTCAGGATTCAGGCAGTGGGAGTTCTTAGCAGTGGGAGTTCTGTCTAAATTGCTGAGGAGAGGATTAAAAGTCTTCAGTCACCAAACAAATACACACCTGAATAACAAGAGCCCCAAGACCCCCATGACACATGCTGACATAAGGAAGGTATCTGACTTTAATTTTTCTCAACTAGTTAGCATAGTGATTCTTATCATCCCAATCTCCTGGGCTGATAGTTAAAACAATGATTGCTGGGCCCCACCCCCAGTTCCTGAATCTCTGGTCTAGAATAGGCCTGAGAATTTATATTTCTTCCAGGAGATGCACTTTCCTCTGGTTCCAGAACCATACCTTGCAACCACTAGGTTAGCTGATGAGCCCAATGCCATTCCAAAGCTTCTCTTCTCTGATTTTAAGTGCTACCTTTGCCACAGAGCAAGTCCTATCTATAGTGAGTTACAACTGGACAAAAATATATGATGGAGCCAGACACGGTGGCATGCACCTATAATCCCAGGGACTCAGAAGGGTGAGGCAGGAGGATCACAAGATCAAAGCCAGCCTTAGCAACTTAGCAAGGCCCTAAGCAACTTAGTGAGATCCTGTCCCAAAATGAAAAATAAAAAGGGCTGGGGATGTGGCTCAGTGCTTAAGCACCTGTGGGTTCAATTCCCAATACCAAATACACACACACACACACACACACACAAAATGGAGACATGTCAAAAGATATAGGAGTGAGCTTGAAGAGGTACCTATTCCTGAAAAGAATAAAGATGTTCCTCTCTATCATCTTCAAGAGACCATGCCAGGGATGATATCAGCATCAAATCAAAGGAATTTATAAATCATATTCCTCTACATAAAATAAGAATCCATGACTTGAGCCTGACAAAACACACACCTATGTGCAAATTCCAAGGAAAAGGGAAAATTCTTCCTTGCAGTACTGTGCCAATTAGTGAGAACAAAAGGAATGATGAAGTTAGAAACAAATGAACAGAAGAATTCACCACCATCACAGGAAAATCATTATTGGATGCAAAACCTAGTAGGTAAAGGTATGGTGCAGAACACAGTTTCAAAGTATCTCCTCATAAATTACTTTTTAATTGCAAAGGGAAAACAGTAATTGTGTATTGGAGAAACCTGACACCTCAACCAAATGATTACAGTTAATGTCATCTGAGTCATTGCATCTTGATATGATGCACTGAGAAAGGTGACATCGCTTCTGAGAGTTTCCATGGAAAATACATAATCTTGCATTCCCAAATTGAGGAGCTTCTACAAAATGACCTATACTTTTCTATAATGACAAAGTCATGAAAGATACAGCCTGAGGGACCGACCCAGATTTGAGAATGATAACAAATTGCCACGCATACCTTGCAAGAGACTCTGGGCTGGAGGACTGTGAACTCACTCAAAATGCATTATTGTGACAACAAGAAAATCTGAATTAAATAACAAGATTGTAAAAATGTTAAATTTATTGATTTGGTTAATTCTATTGTGCTTATGTAAGAGCAGGGACCATTCTCCTTCAGAAACAGATGCGTATTTAGGGAGAAAGAACCACAAGATTTGTAATTTACACTAAAAATGAGTCATAAAACAATTATACATGTATGTACAGATGGAAACAATGTGAAAGAAACTGTATCAAAATATTAACAATAGGTTGAAGGGTATAGAGTAGTTCTTTATTTTATTCTTATAATTTTCCTCTGAATTTGAAATTATCTTAAAAACATTTTTTTAAAAAGTCTACTTCCAGCTATATTTCTCTCCTAAAAGTAATAGAATCTGGTAGTGCTATGGTCTGTCGTGACAGGGAGGCCAGCTGCAGAAGAGGGGAACTACGAGAGAACACTGAGTCCTGGACCCTATGGACCACCAGTTCAGAAAGAAATCAAGGGCTAGGGCTGTAGCTCAGTGGTAGAGCACTTGCCTCGCATGCGTGAGGTACTGGGTTCGATCCTCAGCACCACATACAAAGCAATAAAATAAAGACATTCTGTCCATCTACAACTAAAAATATATTAAAAAAAAAAAAAGAAAGAAAGAAAGAAAGAAATCAAGGTTACCCAGAAGGCAGGCAGATAGAAACTACACTGATAACTTGTAAAACCAAGTGAGGAAGATGCAGCTAAAAACTTCCCCTAAAAAAAGGGTTTTAACAATCAATATACAACCTCAAAAACTGGCTGCTACACAGATGTGTCTATAGCTATCCTGAGGAGCCAAACTGGTACTTTGGGTCAAGTCCTCTCTGCTACCCAGCCAGGTCAATGTGCCTGCAGAAACCCAGCCAGGGCCGACCAGACGCAACTGCTGGACTGGAGCAAAACCTCCATCACTGCTTCCTTCTGCCAAGGGAAGGCATGAAAGGTCAGCTGAGTTTCCCAGTCGACTTGCAAGTCCACCCAGAGGAAACAAGGGAGCAAATGAAAGAACAAATCATGTTCATGGAACGGAAGAGTGCCAGTTAGAGCAACCATTGCCCATTACGTTCTTTCCTGAAAAAAGCTGTTTCAGAAAAACCAGGCCACAGTGAGGAGTTCCTAACATACTGTGACCCACTTACCCTACATAACTGTACTCATACTTGAACACCACTCTAGAAGCATTCCCAGCCTCAGAGCTCCAGACTGAGGAAGGAACCAAGACTATGGTCCTGAAATGTCCCAGGTCAATGACAGCCTCCCTGCTCTATGTTCACCAAAGCTTTTACATTTGTCCAATCTTGGAATTCTCTCCTAGAACAACCTCAGGACTGCCACTCATTTAAGCAAAAAGGCCCACACCAGGAATCAGGGACTCTGCTGTCCATCTGGGACTCAAACTTTTCAATCTTTGGGAAGAAATGTATCAGAGGAGATAGCTGCTGCTGCTGCTACTACTACTACCACCACCACTACTACTTACACAGATCTTACATGTGCCAGGTACTGTCATTAGCTCATTTAATCTCAAAACATTTTACAGAGAAGGAAACAGGAGCATAGAGGTTAAGTAACTGTCCAATGTCACAAGGCTAGTGGACTCAATATTCAAATCCAGGTTGTCTGGCTCCAGAGTCTACATGTTATTAACCACTTCTCTAGGCAACATAATCATATACCCAGAAATAGCCTTGCTCTAAACAGAAGGCTTAATGAAACATGATCAGAATATTATGTATACAGGCTAGGCTACTGTCATTCTAGATTTGTTTTTCTAAGAAAAAGCAGCCCACTGCCCTATTACAATCTACAGTTTCCATCAGATTCTAATCTGATGTGCCTACTGCCCAACCCAGCCACACATACAGTGTGCTGGTGCCAGCAACAGCAGAGGCAGCAACAGCTGCAACCAATATCACAAACAACATAACCACTGGAAAACATTCTCCTAAATAACTCTGGGCTGGAAGAGAAAATCACAACAGTAATTACAAACGGTAAGCAGAATACAGCAAAATTTATGGGACAGCAAATTTGTACACTAGAAAATTAATGGAAACTACTAATTCTAAACACATATGCACCTTATGAGCTGAGGCCCCTGAATATGTATAAACCCAGTAGAGATGCTGGAATTAGTCCTCCAAATGTGTGTATAAGAACATGCACAGCAATTTTGTTCGTAATGGCCAAGAACTGGAAACAACCCAAGGTCTACCAACACAATGGGTAAGCGCATTGTGGTATATTTGTAAATCAGCAATAGTAAAACCAAATTTTAAAAACCAGAACAGGTGATACATGCAAACACAAGGATGAAATTCATGGATATGAAATGATGAGCCACCAGGCACAAGAAAACACACTGTATGGTCTCATTGATAGGAAATTCAAGAATAGGTAAAGCTAGTCAGTGACAAAAGTCAGAACAGTGGTTATCTCAGGGCTGGGGAAAGGAATATTGAACATGAGGAACTTTTCTGGGAATGCTGGAAATTTCTATATCTTGATCCAAATAGATATTATACAGATGTGAATATGTGTGCATATTTGTTGAGCTATGAAACTTAAAATTGATACACTTTACTTTGAAAAAAATTAAATATGCAGAGAGAGAAAAAAAGACAAATTCAAAGCAAGAATGTTTTCATTTTTTAAACAAGAAAGGATAAAAATAAATGCACTATGACTAAGGGTTTAGCTTAGTGGTTGAGCCCTTGCCCTAGCACTGCACAAAATTTTTTTTTTTTTTTTTTTTTTTTTTAGTTGTAGATGGACACAATGTCTTTATTTTATTGCTTTGTACATGGTGCTGAGGATCGAACCCAGGGCCTCACGCATGCAAGGCAAGCGCTCTACCGCTGAGCTACAATCCCAGCCCCAACTGCACAAAATTTAATTAAAAATAAAAGTATCAGGCTTTCAAGTTGAAAAGTTATAAATGAGTGAGTGAATAAATGAATAAGTAAATAAAATGTAAAAAGATCTATGGCAGATAGTAGAAAAAAGTTAATATTAAGTTAAAAAACAAATTAATGTTAGAAAATATAGTATAACGGACAAATAAATCCAAGAAGCTATTCTGTGGAATGTAAATTGAAGACCAAAAGTTAAAACAAAACTGTTCAAGCTAGTCAAGAAAAAATATTGGCAAAAAACATATAAACATCAAAACTCTTAAGTGAGAAAAATTACACACATTTGGAAAAATGAGAATGCTATTTAAAATCCATACCCCAATGAATTTGAATTGAAATGATTTTTCTCAGGAAAAAAAATGAATTAACAAAACTGACTCAAGATGAATCAGGAAAGTTGAACAAACCAATAATTATGGGTGGAAAAGAACTGAAAAAGTCATCAAAGAATGATTTTAAGGAAGATGCCAGACCTCGTTGGTTTCACAGTCAAGCTCTTTCCTGCACTCATGGAACAGATAATTCCCATGCTATGGAGTCTGCCCCCGGAATTGGAAAGTGCGTCAATTTACTTCATAGAATTAGCTTAGCCTTGAGCCCAAGGCTGACAAAAATAGAGTGAAGCTACAGAGAAATCTCACTGATGGACAGAAGTGGAAAACCTGCAAATAAAATTTTAATAAATGATTCCAACAAAAATGTCAAAGAATAATCTACCTTGAGAAATTAGATAAGTTCTAGAATTTCTAAGACTGTGACTATTAGGAAATTAATATAACAAATTAAAGAAGAGAAATCATGTAATCGTCCCAATGATAGCTTAAAAGATACCTAATAAAAATTCAACACCCTCTCCGATCTAAAAAGAAAGCAAGCAAGCAATAATTAATAAAGTAAAAAGACAGGTCACTGACACCCAATCTTACGCCTAGAGGCATTGCTCCATCCACCACTAAAACACAAGATTGCGTACAAAGCAACTAACAAAAAAGAGAAGCATAATTATCACCAAGGACAAGCAAAAGTATCAGTCTCAGACCCAAATCAATGTCTACTGAGAAAACTCAAATGAAAATTACTGAAAACTTGTATTAGCCAATATCCCTAGCAGACCACTAAGAAAATGCAGAAACTAACAGCCAACTAGCAATGATACTAAGCCAGACGACCCAACAAGGAAAGATCTCACTGAAAATAATACCAATGCTTTGTCAAAATTAATACAGAGCACAGAGTTGGGGATGTAGCTCAGTGGGAAAGTGCTTGCCTAGCATGTACAAGGCCCTGGATTCAATCCTCAGCACTAAAAGAAAACAAAACAAAACAGATTTCATCCAAAGATAAACTTCAAAAATTTATTGGAATGAATTTAGAATCATTTTATGTTTCTGGGTAGGAAGGTTCAGTATGAAAATTCTCCATTAAATTAATGTATGAAAGGGTTCCAATAAAATCTCAAGAAATTGAAGGCAGGTATGAAAAGGGGAGAACATGCCAAAATAATTTAAATAATGTGAGAATATCATGTCCATAAAGAAAAAAGGCAGAAAGATTTTGGGGGAAAAAAAAAGAGAGAAACTTGAACAGCCAGATATTAAAACATAATATTATAATAGTCTACAGAATGATTTGGAAAGGCTAATAAAATAATGGAAAGTCTCTAAACAGGCCTAAGTATACATATGGTTTCAATATATGCTGAAGGTAGAAACCCAAATCATTAGGAATGATAGGTGGATTATTCAATAAGTAGTGCTAAAAAATAGTTAACTACTAAGGAAGAAATCAAATGGGATCTCTCACCACATCATACTAAAAAATGAATTAATTTGGATGAAGAAGTAAATGTGAACAAATAAAATCACAAAGAAATAGGAGAAAACAGATGACTACTTAGCTGATCTCAGCATGGGGACCACCTTTCAAAGCATAAAAGATAATGATGAAAATATAAAGTTTAAAACACCTATATGGAAAAAAGAAAAAAAAAACCTTCAAAGTTAAAATGCAAATGAAAAACTGGAAAAAAAAATTTACAGAGTATAAGACAAAGAATAATAGCCTTAACATATAAAGACCTCTTTCAAAACCAAAAGAGAAAAATGCACACTTCAAAATAAAAAATGAGCAAAGGATATTAATAGGGCAATAAACACACTTTTAAAACATTCAATATCCTTCAACAAATCCTGGCATAAAAGAGTGAGGTGGAAGTGGAGGGGCTTCAGAGACTAACAACCAGATGCAGTCAGTGGACCTTGTCTAAGCCCAGGGTCGAGCAAAGGGAAAAATGATGTTTTTGAGACAAAGAGTAATTGAGTATAACTGGGTATCACATAAAATAAGAAATCTATGTCAATACCACTAGGTGTGATGACGGTATGGTACTTACATAAGAAAATTACCTTTTTTCAACTGAAGAATCTAGAATAAAATGTCTGAATGTGTATCATTTTAAATACTCTAACCAAAAAGAAATGGGCAAATCTGGCAAATCATCAAATAGGCCATAAAAAGGACTTTTTAAAATAAAAAAAAATTCAACACATGCCAGGGTGGAATAGAAACCAGCAATTTCAACCACTGCTGATGAGAGGGTAAGTTGGTAGAAATTTCTGGAGGGTAATCTAGCAACATGGGTCAAAAACCTTACAAAAAAACTCTTTAAACCTGGCAAGTCCATATTCAATATTTTATCCCAAGTAAACTTAAATAATGAGCACAAAGATTTATCAACTTGTAAGTTTATTATGATTGTCAAATATCAAAAACTACTATGACATTCAACCTTGTATTTTCACACAACTACAGACTACTACTAGGCAATCACCAAAAACTAGGTTTTATAAAAATAATTAAAACTATGTGGATACATTTTTTATGATGCAATAGGTATGAAAAACAATATAATAGTTCTTCAAAAAATTAAAAACAAGGGCCAGGGATGTACCTCAGGGGTAGAGTACTTCCCAGCACATGCCAAGCCCTGGATTTGATCCCTACCATCACAGGACTACTACTAACAACAAGAGAATTAGGTATGATCCAGCAATTCCACCACTGGTGTGCAGCCACAATAATTGAAGGCAGGGTCTTGAAGGGATATTTGCACTAATGCTCACAACGGCATTATTCAACAGCAGTCAAAAGCAACCAAGTGCCCATCAATAGATAGATAGATAAAGTGCTATACAGCCATACAGTGGAACATCATTCTGCCTTAAAAGGAGGGAATTCTGATACATCAAGCACAACGTGACAAGACTCATTAAGCTGAATTAAATAAGCCAGTCATAAAAAGACAAATATTGTTAACCACCCACTTATGTGAGGTACCTAGAATATAAAATTTATAGAGACATTAGTGGAAGGGTGGCGGCCAGGGGAAGAGAGACTGGGGAGGTGTTTAAGGAGAACAAAGTTCCATTTTATTTATAATGTAAAAAAGAGTTCTGGTGATGCATGGTGGTGATGGTGGCACATCAGGTCAATGAGCTTAATGCCACCCAACTGTAGACTGAAAATAGTCAAGAAGGGAAATTTTATGTTATGTGTGTTTTATCACATTTAAAAATAAATATAGTAATATATATAAATAGTGATACATTTGAAAGAGAAAAGGTATGGTGCAAAACCATATGTTTGTGTATAATCTCGATGTTTTGTTTCCCTGATGCCATAAATATTAATATATATTCATGCAAAGAAATAAGAAGCCCAAAAGGGTATACACATCAAAATATTGACAATAAGGACTGGGGCTGTAGCTCAGTGGTAGAGCACTTGCCTAGCATGTGTGAGGCACTGGGTTCGATCCTCAGCACCACATATAAACAACTAAACATTTAACAACTAAAAAAATATTTAAAAAAAAACATTGACAATAAACTGGGTGTAGTAGCACACACCTGTGATCCCAGCACCTTGGGAGGCTGAGGCAGGAGGATGGCAAGTTCAAGGCCAGCCTCAGCAACTTAGCGAGACCCTATCTCAAAATAAAAAAATAAAAAAGGGCTAGAAATATAGCTCAGCAGTAGAATGCCCCTGGGGTAAATCCCTAGTATCATACACACACATAGAAAAAAATAGTAACAATAATTATCACTAGGTGCTATGCTTAAGACAACTTTTATTTCCTTTGTTGTTAGGTGCTTTTCTATAATTTCCAACTCTTCTATAATTATTGTTATGATCAAAAGCTGAAGTATGCTGAGGGTGTAGCTGAGCAGTCGAGTGCCTGCCTGGCATGCGTGAGGTGCATCCCTGAGCCTAGCCAATTTCTCAGACCAGAGAAGGTTCACCACGTTCTACATGCCCAGCAGAAAGGAAAAGACCAGAGGAGGGTCAACGCCTCTCAAGTGGCCCAGCAGCAAGGACAGGCTCAGAAAGAAAAGACTCTTGAATCAATGCAAGGCTCTCCCTGGAACTCAACACTCCCACCCCCACAGCCCTCTTGGGCTGAATCTGCTTTCCGAAAATATTGCTAGACAGCAGACATCAAGAGAAAAAGGCGTCTTTCTTTCTGAGGCATTCAGTTGCCACATATGGTACTAGCAGCTCTGAATAGAGGCTTTATGAGGGAGGGTCCAACGACCACAGGCACGGCTTAGGCCAGTGACCACAAACGGCAAGGAACAGGCGTGAAGATTTATAAGGCCAAGCAGCAGAGGCACCCTCAATAATTAAGATGGAGCTGCCATCGCATCCCAACCGTCTCCTGATCGCCTACTAAGCACAGGGCACCATTTGTAACACTGCCCCGAACACACACACACACACACACACACACACACACACACACACAGCTCCCTTGTTCTGTTCTGGGCTCGGCTGAGAAAAGGAATGATTTGGGCTGGAGGCATTTGACAGTTTAACTCAACATCTCACACGTCTGAGTCAGAAGAGGAGCAGAGGTAGGAGTCTCCACCCTGGAGGGAGAGTCGAGGACACAGCACTGCATCCCACCCCTAGAGGCCCTGGACAGAGAAGGCTGAACCCCCGTGGAAGCAGAAAGGAGCGCTCAGCCTTCCTAAAACTCCACGGACGGCATCCGAGGGGGCAGCACCACCACAGCCCCTGGTCCTGGAAGAAAGTGTGTCGCCACGTTTACCTGCCACGTCCTCCCCAGCCCCACAAATGAATCACGTCTGCCGTGCCTGCGTCATACGTACTTTTGCCCCCATTGTTCTTCAGGACATTGGAGAGGTTGACAGAGGCGGTGCCTAGCAGTTCATTTCTCAAGGTATGGCAGCTCCAGACCTTCAAATCTAAATGACTCTGAGCCGTGACATTCCTGGAAAACAAATACCTGATTCATCACACCCGAGTAAGTTCAGTCACTCCCATAACTTGGAAGAAAACAATCCAACTACACTGGGACAACACAGCAAGACACACACACACCCTCCCCCAACAATGAGCCTGTAACCTCTAGCTAATAATGAACACTCTGTGAGCTCGATGAGGTAGAAACACCTGGACAGAGGCCCTCTGGGACCAAGAGCAGGAGAGTCTTAAGGCCACACTGGAAACCTGGAGTCCCACCCCTCGGAGCACCTTCACTCTTCCCTTGCTTACTGCATTCCCAAACAAGCGACTTTCTCTTACAAAATGATGATCTCATTCCAGAGAAGCTCAGAGCTCCCAATGCGCTTCCCAGTTTTCTTGGTCTCGCTGGGGAGTCCATCCACCGCCACTTCCACGTAGGAGTTAATTCGAGGTTGACGATTATGCACCTTGGGCTTTGCTGACACCACTGGACAGGAGAGGAAGAAAAAGTCAAAGATGAGGCAGAGGGCTCCCAGATGCCCCCCTGTGGCAGATGTTCTGGCTCTTTATGGCTGTTCTTTAACAAACTAAATTTTGTTTTGTTCTGATTCTAAATAAGCTTTTTAAAGAAATATGGGTGTATTAAAAAATATGAAGCCTAAGAAAAAATCACTCCTAACCTGAAACCACTGGGATAATCATCATTACCAATTTATCATTGGTAAATCTTCTAGACTTTTATTTCCCTAATTCTTTAAATTTTCTTCTCTTCCCAAAACCCTTTTTTTCCTCTATAGTGCTGGGGATTGAAAACCCCAGGACCTCACACATACTAGGCAAGTGCTCTACCACTCACTTATAGCCCCTAATCTATTTTAAATGGCTGTAATGTAAGCCCATTTTATGGATAGACTGTTTCTTCATTGTTGAAACATTGTTTTCAGCTTTTTTTTTTTTTTGGTACTGAGGATTAAACTCGACCACTGAGCCCATCCCCAGCCCTATTTTGTGTTTTATGTAGAGACAGGGTCTCACTGAGTTGCTTAGCGCCTTGCCATTGCTGAGGCTGGCTTCGAACTTGCAATTCTCCTGTCTCAGCCTCTCCAAGTGCTGGGATTACACGCATGCGCTACCGTACCCGGCTTGTTTTCAGCTTTTTGCTCTGGAAAAAATACCAAAAAAATGCAGATATCTGAATGTATCTCTGAGCATCCCCCAAAGGATATGAAAAAATTGTTAAAGTTCTTAAAATTGTTCAAATATTTCCTAAGGGGTAAACCATGAAGTCTCCCAGCAGGGCTATGTGAGTATATCCATTTTGCTGCCAAGCAAAATTTTTTTTGACTCTTTGCAAATGAGACGGGTTAAAGAATAATAATTTGAAGATAATAGCTAAGATTTAATGAGCACTTATTACAGACACTCTGGTATGCACCCATCATTTAACTGAATCTTCACAACAAACCCGTGAAGCAGAGAATATATCATCACCCCCATTGTACCCAGGAGAAAATGGGCTTGAGAAGCAAGGTCACTGCCCCAGGCTGCATATGCACGGAGCAAAGGGCCAGAACATACACCCAGCCAGTCTGACTCCACACCGTGCCCTGTGCCATTGCCAGACTTTGCTTATCTGTCCCGTTGCTATTCTAAAATTACTAGTGAGGTTGAATTTTTTCCATGTGCTGTTTGGCCATCTGCATTTCCTCTTCTGTTCGCAGCCTTCATGTGGCAGCATTTCTGGTGCTCATTTGGCACCAGCAAGCCGAAGACTCACAGAGCACAAAACCAAGCAAGTGTTATTCCCAGGAGCATATGGCTGCTAACAAGTACAACTTACAGTGGGAACTCCAAGTCACTAGGATGAAACCCAGTTACACACCTTCCACCCAAAACAGAAGATACAATGATGTTCCGTGCCCAGGCTGGCAAGATTCCCCTTGCCTGAACTCCCCTATGTGGAGAGTTAGCAAATCTTTCTCCCAGAGCCTTTGAAGAGGTGGCAGTCCCTATAAAACCCTACAATTTTAAAAAGTTCAAATCAACCACCAGGTTGTTTTTAGCTATAATTCTTCCCTAGATCCAAAAGGAAGAGCGAGGAGGAGTCAAGAAACAAAAAATTAAAAAAAAAAAAAAAAAAAAAAAAGCCCAGCTGTGGCTAAGATTCAGAAGTAACAAGGGGTGGTACTAGGAATAAAGGTTTGCAGCCCTGAGGTAGGGCCCAGAGCAGAAACAAGCAGTACATCACATCACACACAGCCCAAGGTTAGCTGAGGCCACCTGGTGGTGAGAGGTCAGCTCTGCGTGCCTTTAACCAAAAAAAAAGGCACTAGTTTAACATAATTAAAGTCTCGTAATTTTGAGCTAAATCCTCTTTTAGATATTTTTTTTCTTTTTTGAGACTAGGGATGGAACTCATGGGGGCTTTGCCACTGAACTATATCCATAGTCCTTTTTATTTTTTATTTTGAGAGAGGGTCTCACCAAGTTGCTTAGGACCTTGCTAAATTGCTGAGGTCAACCTTGAACTTGGGATCCTCCTGCCTCAGCCTCCCAAATCACTGGGATTAGCAAGCACGCACCACTATGCCTGGCTGCCAATCTCTTTAAAATCAACAAGTTCAAGCCCTTTATTTCACAATTGAGCTAACTAAGATTCAGGGAAATAAAATAACTTATCCAAAATCACAGCCCTAGTCAAGGGCGGAGCTAAGACTAGAAAGAACTCTTCCAACTCTCAGACGATTCCTTCAACTCTACCTTGATGTGTCTTTTTCTATCCTCTAGCTTTTTCCCCTAAGTTTTTTACAATTTTGACATAAATTCAGACTTACAGAAATTTTCAAGAAAAATACAAATAATTCCTCCAAACCTTCACTCAGAGGCCACCAATATTAACTATTTCTTTTTTTTTTTTTTTTTTTGGTACCAAGGATTGAACTCAGGGGCACTCAACCACTGAGCCACATCCCCAGCCCTATTTTGTGTTTTATGTAGAGACAGGGTCTCAATGAGTTGCTTAGCACCTCGCTGTTACTGAGGCTGGCTTTGAACTCGCGATTCTCCTGTCTTAGCCTCCCAAAGTGCAGGGATTACAGGCGTGCGTCACCACACCCGGCTCCAATATTAACTATTTCTATACATGCTTTACAACTCCTTTCCTTTACCTCCCTTGTGCACAATTTTTCATGAAACTTTGTAAGTAGAAGTGTACCTTTACTTCTAAATACTACAGAATATATTTTCTACAAATAAGAACATTTTGTTTTGGGGGGGACTGGGAATTGAACCCAGGGAAGCTTAACCACTGAGCCGCATCCCCAGGCATTTTTTTTGTATTTTATTTAGAGATAAGGTCTCACTGAGTTGCTTAGGGCCTTGCTAAATTGCTGAGGCTGGCTTTGAACTCAATCCTCCCAAGCCGCTGGGATTACAGGTGTGTGCCACTTCACCCAGCTAAGAACAAGGACATTTTCTAACATAACCAATAGAATAATGACCAAACTCAGGAAACTTAATATCTTTACAATACCATTATTTACTCTACAGACCTTATTCAAATTGTCCCAATTGTCCTATCAATCTCCATCACAGCAAAAAACAAAGAAATGTTTTATTTTTCTGATCCAGGCACTAATCTGGGATCACATATTGTATTTAGGAGTCTAAATCTGGAAGTTTCTAATCCACAGAAAAGTTGAAAGAATAGAATAAATATTTGGCTACATTTCCCCAATTGTTACCATTTTGCCAAATTTGCTTTTGTTCTATTTCTGTGTGTCCACATTAGCACCATTCAAAAGAAGTTCCCCGATGGTAGAAACATTCTACTAGTAGACGCACTTCCATGACACACAGGTAGCTACTGAGCAATTGAAAGATGGCTGGTGCCACAGCTATGAATTTTTAATTTTACATAATTTTAATTAAAATGTAAATAATTCATGTGGCTACAAAGGCTACTCTTATTAGATAGGTTATAGAAACATGGCATCTATGTCCATGTGTATGTTTGTATGTACGTATCGGTACTTTCTTTGAAAGTAAGTTATAGACATTATCACAGATCAGCCTTAAATACATTCAGAATGCCAACTCCTAATAAGGACATTCTCCCACCTAACCACACCACCATTATCATACCTAAAAAAATTTAGTCATTCCTTCTATCATATGATAACCATGCCACATCCAAATTTCCCCCAATTCTTCCAAGCATTTTTACAGCTGTTTTTCCCAATCCAGGATCCCATCAAGACACACAAATTACACTTGGTTCTCATCTCCTTAATGTTTTAAAATCTACAAGGCCCTCCCTTCTTTTCCATGACAATGATTTTTTTTTTCTGAGACAGGATTGAATTCAGGGCCTCACGCAAGCTAGAAAAGCAATCTACCACTGAGCTACAAGTCCAGCAGCACTTGATGATTTAAAGACTTTCACTAGATGCTTTATAGAATACGCCAAAATTTGCATTTTTATGATACTTTCCTCAGGGTACACTTTTTTTTATTCGTTTGCTTATTTTGTAGTTCCAGGGATAGAACCTGGGGCCTCACAGATGCTAAGCAAGTATTCTGCCACCAAGCTACATGCCAGCCTCTCACTGTAGACATCTGCATCAAGGGTATTTCGTAGGTTTCATTTTGTACCTCCTATTATACATTAGGTTATCCTCCTACTGACAATGCTAGGTTCACCCTTGATTAGCAAGGAATCTATCAAGTCCCACTTGTACAAAGATACTTTTTTCCCCTCTGTAATTTATAGCTATCGGTGGGGTGGTTTTGAATGCTTCTTGTTCTTAAAAGACATGCCAGAATAGCTGGGCATGGTGGTGCATGCCTGTAATCCCATCTACCTGGGAGACTGAGGCAGGAGGATCACAAGTTCAAGGTCAGCATCTGCAACTTAGCAAGACCCTGTCTCAAAATAAAAATTAAAAGGGCTAAGGATGTCCTTCAGTAGTAGAGCACCTCAGGGTTCAACTCCCAGTACACACACACACACACACACACACACACACACACAAGACATGTCAGAATAAAAGCCTCAAGATTTGAGCAAGGGGCTGGGATCATGGCTCAGTGATAGAGCATTTGTCTAGCATGTGTGAGGCACTGGGTTTGATTCTCATGGACCACATATAAAATAAATTATATAAAAGGTCCATTAGCCAGGTGCAGTGGCACACGCCTGTAATCTCAGCAGCTCAGGAGGCTGAGACAGGAGGATTGCAAGTTCAAAGCCAGCCTTAGCAACAGCGAGGCACTAAGCAACTCAGTGAGACCCTGTCCCTAAATAAAATACAAAATAGTGCTGAGGATGTGACTCAGTGGTCAAGTGCCCCTGAGTTCAATACCCAGTACCAAAAAAAAAGTCCACCAACAACTAAAAAAAAAAGATTTGAGCAAGGTTATCTAGAAAGGTTATGTTTTATGAAATATAAATGCCAGCCTCACATGTTCATTTAGCTTCTACTCAGTGGTAGAGAGAGCACCTGCCCAGTATGCTTAAGGTATGGGGTTCCATTCCTAGTACCACAAATACAAGAAAAAAGCAAAAATTATACCCTCAAAACGTTCTTAGAGGGTTGGGGGTATAGCTCAGTGGCAGAACACTTGCCTAGCATGCACAAAGCCCTGGGTTCAATCCCTAGCACTGCAAAAAGAAAAATAAAATACTGTCAGAAAGGCACCATGATAGAGTTTGGTCCACTGTCTTTGAAGAGGTTCCAAGTAGCCAATTTTTGCTTTATTATGCTGTGATTTTTAATATTAAGTTGAATTAAATATCAGACAAAATGATGGCTTATGTTTAAGGGCCTTGATGCATTTTTAAAAAGAACCTTAAGTGCTGGGGTTGTGGCTCAGTGGTAAAACACTTGCCCAGCATGTATGAAGCACTGGGTTCGATCCTCAGCACCATATAAAAATAAAGGTATTGCGTCCATCTACAATTAAAATTTAAAACAAAAAAAGAAGAAGACGAACCTTAAGACTCTATGCTCACACTCACTTATGGAGAAACACAAGGCAACCCAGGTAAACAGAGGGAACCACTTAGTAACGCCCCTCAGTTGTACTACTGGCTGGGTCAATGAAATGGGAGTAAGAACCACCCATGTTAGCCGGGCGCGGTGGCTCACGCTTGTAATCCCAGCACTTAGGGAGGCTGAGACAGGAGGATCGCGAGTTCAAAGCCAGCCTCAGCAATGGCGAGGCACTAAGCAACTCAGTGAGACCCTGTCTCTACATAAAACACAAAAAATAGGGCTGGGGATGTGGCTCAGTGGTCGAGTGCCCCTGAGTTCAGTCCCTGGTGCC
>PVHX01022440.1:0-27682 GCA_004024805.1 Geosciurus inauris | reverse complement strand
ACAAATTAAAAAAAAAAAAAAAAAGAAACCATAGAACTCAATAAAACAATAATTTAGACTTAACAGACATATATACAGTATTCCATCCATCAATGGGCAAATATACTTTTTTCTCAGCAGCACATGGATCCTTCTCCAAAATAGATCATATGTTATGTCACAAAGGAAGTCTTAGCAAATATAAAAAAATAGAGGTAATATCATGTATCTCATCTGACCATAATGGAATAAAATTAGAAATCAATGACATATTAAAAAATAGAAATTACTCCAACACCTGGAAACTAAATAATATGTTATTGAATAATGCATGGATAATAGAAGACATCAGAGAAGAGATAAAAAAAATTTTAGAGGTAAATGAAAACTCTGATACAACATATCAAAATTTCTAGGACACTATGAAGGCAGTGCTAATAGGAAAGTTCATTGCATTAAACTCATTCATTAAAAGAAGAAAAAATCAACAAATAAATGACTTGACTCTACATCTCAAAGCCATAGAAAAAGAAGAACAAACCAACACCAACAGAAATAGAAGGCAGGGAATAATTAAAATCAGGGATGAAATTAACAAAATTAAAACAAAAGAAACAATTCAAAAATTGACAAAACAAAAAGGTGATTGTTTGAAAAGATAAATAAAATTGGCAAACCCTTAGCCACTCTAACAAAAAGAAAAGAGAAAACCCGAATTACTAAAATTTGTGATGAAAAAGGAAATATCATGACAGATACTACTGAAATACCAAAGATAATTACAAACTTTTCAAAATTTATACTCTAGTAAAATAGTAAACCCTGAACACACTGAAAAATTTTTTAGAAGTATATGACTTACCCAAACTGAACCAGAAGGACATGCACAACTTAAAAAGATCAAATTCAAGCAAGGAAATAGAAGTAAAGCCTGGGACCAGATAGATTCTCAGCCAAATTCTATAAGACCTACAATGAAGAATTAATATCAATACTCCTCAAACTATTTCAAGAAATAGAAAAGGAAGGAACCCTTCTCAACTCATTCTATGAAGCTAGTATCACCCTGATATCAAAACCAGTCAGAGACATATCAAAGAAAGAAAATTTCAAACTAATATCCCTGATAAACATAGATGCAAAAATTCTCAATACAATTTTGGCAAATCACATAGAAAAACATTTTTAAAAAATAATACACCATGATTAAGTGGGGTTTATTCCAGGGATGCAAGGTTGGTTCAACATCTGGAAATCAAGTAATGTAATTCATCACATCAATAGACTTAAAGATAAGAATCATGATTTTACCAATTGATGCAGAGAAAGTGCTTGACAAGATACAGCACCCTTTCATGTTCAAAATACTAGAAAAACTAGGGATGGTAGAAACATACCTCAACTTTGTAAAAGCTATCTAGGCAAACATCATCCTAAATAGAGACAAATTGGAAGCATTTCCTCTAAAAATGGGAACAAAACAGGGATGTCCTCTTTCACCACTGCTATTCAACATAGTTCTTGAAACACTAGCCAGAGCAATTAGATGGGGAAAAAAATTAAAGGGATATGAATAGGAAAAGAACTCAAACTGTCATTATTTGCTGATGACATGATTCTATACTTAAAGGATCCAAAAAATTCCACCAGAAAACTTCTAGAATTAATAAATGAATTCAGCAAAGCTTTAAGATATAAAATTAACACTCATAAATCAATTGCATTTCTATACATCAGTGATGAATCCTCCGAAAGAGAAATTAGGAAAACTACCCCATTGACAATAGCATCAAAAACATTTAAATACTTGGGGTTCAATTTAATAAAAAGATGAAAGATCTGTACAATGAGAACTATAGGACACTAAAGAAAGAAATTGAACAAGACTTTAGAAGATGGAAAGATCTCCCGTGCTTTTGGATAGGCAGAATCAATATTGTCCAAATGGCCATACTACCCAAAGTGTTATATCAATTCAATGTGATTCCAATTAAAATCCCAACATCATTCCTTAGAGAAATAGAAAAGGCAATCATGAAATTCATTTGGAAGAATAAGAGACCCAAAATCGCCAAAGCAATTCTTAGCAAGAGGCATCACAATACTAGACTTTAAAATATACTACAAAGCTATAGTTAAAAAAAAAAAAAAAGCATGATACTGGCACCAAAATGGACATTTATACCAAAAGTACAGAAAAGAAGACACAGAGATAAACTCACATAAATACAGTTATCTCATACTAGATAAAGGTGCCAAACATGTACATTGGAGAAAAGATAGCCTCTTCAACAAATTGTGCTGGGAAAACTCAAAATCTATATACAGCAAAATTAAATTAAACTCCTATCTCTCACCATGCATGAAACTCAAGTCAAAGTGGATCAAGGATCTAGGAATTAGACCAGAGATATTATGCATAACAGAGAAAAATGTAGGCCCAAACCTTCATTACATTGAATTAGGCCCCGACTTTCTTAAAAAGACTTCTAAAGCACACAAAATAAAATAAAAAATCAATAAATGAATAAAAAGCTTCTTCTCAGCAAAAGAAACAATCAATTAGGTGATGAGAGAGTCTACATTCTGAGAGCAAATTTTTGCCATACACACATCTGATAGAGTACTAAACTCCAGGATATATAAAGAACCCAAAAAACTTAATACCAAAAAAACAAACAACCCAATCAATAAATGGGTGAAGGGGCTGAATAAACACTTCTCAGAAGAAGATATACAATCAATCAACAGACAAGCATAAGAAATAAAACCAAGGGGCTGGGATTGTAGCTCAGCGGTAGAGCGCTTGTCTCGCATGCGTGAGTCCCTGGGTTCGATCCTCAGCACCACATACAAAGCAATAAAATAAAGACATTGTGTCCATCAACAACTAAAAAATATTAAAAAAAAAAAAAGAAAGAAATAAAACCAAGAATCAATAAATAGGATGTATTCAAAATAAAAAGAAAAGAAACAATCAATGAGGTGAAAATAAAGCCTAAAGAATGGGAGCAAATTTTTGCCACATGCACATCAGATAGAGAACTGGTTTCCAGGATATATAAAGATCTCAAAAACTTAACACCAAAAAAACAAACAACCTAATCAATAAATGGACTAAGGAGCTGAACAGAAACTTCTCAGAAGAAGATGTATGATTGATCAACAAATATATGAAAAAATGTTCAACATCTATAATTAGAGAAATGCAAATCAAAACTACTCTTTCATCTCACTCTAGTCAGAATGGCAATTTTCAAGAATAAAAGCAAAAATAAGTATTGGCAAGGATGTGGGGAAATAGGCCCACTCAAATATTGCTGGTGGGACTATAAATTGGTGCATCCACTCTGGAAAATAGTATGAAGATTTCTTAAAAACTTGAAATGGAAGCACCATTTTACCCTGCTATTCCACTCCTTGGACTATACCCAAAAGATTTAAACATAGTATACTACTGTGACGCAGCCACATCAAAGTTTATAACAGCAAAATTCACAATTGCCAAACTGTGGAACCAAACTAGATGCCCTACAACTGATGAATGGATAAAAAAATAAAGGAACTGTAGTAGATACATAATTGAATATTGCTCATCAATAAAATAGTATAAAATTTCACTTTTGCTAGTAAATGGATGGAGTTGGAGACTATCATGTTGAGCTAAGTAAGCCAATTCCTAAAAACCAAAGACTGAATGTTTTCTCTGATAAGTGGATGCTAATCCATAATGGAGGAGCCATGAGATGAGTGGAGGAACTTTGGCTCGGGCAAAGGGGAAGTATAGGAGGGGTGGGGCAATGGGGGTAGAAAAGATGGTGGAGAGCAAATTTTATTTTTTACCTTAGGTACATGAATGACTGTACAAATAATGTGATCCTACTTCATGTACAACTAGAGAAGTGAAAATTGTGCTCCATTTATGTACAATGAATCAAATAGTATTATGCTGTCATGTATAACTGATCAGAATAAATAAATAAATAAATAAATAACACATGAATGAATGAATAAATAAATGGTTGCAATTTATGCATGACAATTAAAAAAAGAACATGAAGGCTCAAACTTCCTGCCAGGCTACAAATTGAACCACCCAGGATGTGGACTTCTGAGTCCTTTAATAAAACACACTGTTATGGGGTTATAGGGAGGCTCTGTGAGAAAGAGACCCACAGGTGGGGGTAAACAAACACTTCTGTGCCTCACCTCAGTTTCTAGGGGTAGAGAGAGAACAGGTGATGAACTGAGGAGGAGATGAATGTATGGATGCATAGATGGATAGACAGAGTGGGTCTTACTGATGCAATTGCTTTGCTAGCTCTGTAGAAATGGACATTTGCAGTCTATATATGCATCTTAGTCTCCTAGAGAAAATTGCCATTAGGGAAATATACTAAGCTGGCATTTCTGAGCATGTAGCCATTCTGTAAGTCTAGAAGTACTGATGGCAGCAGTGGCCTCACTGTATGATCACACATACAGGTTTTTAACCTGCTTTCTCTCAACATTACTCAATCTAAGGCTTTATAAAACAAGAACTTCCCCAGACTTTGGTCACTACTGCTGTGGGACAGTCACCATCTGAAATATATGACTATGAAAAAAGCATAAAATTATCTACTCATTCATTCATTCAATCAAAAATGTTTTATTGAGCAGGCACTGGGGTAGTGGGGAAATCTAAACACACACACACACACACACAGATACATATGCACACAAACATTAGAGAAATTTACAAAGGAATAGTCTATCAATGGAATCTAGGATGCCAAGGAAAGAAGCACAACAGGATAAAGACTTAACAGATACCTTGCAGAACATAGTTCTATTTCAGAACCATGTGTGCATGGGCATATTTGTGTGTGAGTATGTATCTGTGTACATATATGTATATGTGATAACTTGTGCCTTGCATATGTGTATGTGTATTTTGGGTGTGCCTGGGGATGCAAGTATATTTATCTTTAAATGTGTGTGCAAGTATATGTATGACTGTGTTTTTGTAAGCAAATTATCCTCATTCAATGATTTTTTTAAGGGCAAGCCTTATTTTAGGGTGGCATTTACTAAATTTGTTTCTACTACTTTATTCAAGAAATAACTGGTTTTATGAAAATTTTTATAATTTATGGGAAAGTGAGCACTAAATGTTTCAAAATTGGCAGATATTTTAAAGAGAAGTTTGAAGTTTATATAAAATTGAGCAGAGTATAGTTTTTTAATACTCTTCTCCAGTTTTCCCTATTTTAGCATCTTATATTAGTGTAGTGCATTTGCTATAGTTGATGAATAATAATAGCACATTATTATTAATTAAATTTTATAATCTATATAAATATCCAGTCTTATTGTAATACATTCTACAGATTCTGAGAAATGCCCAATGGCATGTATTCATTATACAGAATAATTTTAATGATGTAAAAACATTTTCTCATGCCACCTACTTATTCCTTTTCTCCAAACATAGATTTTAAAAAAGGAAACCCTCTGTTGACTAATAAATGTTCAGGTGTTCATTGCATCTGTTTATGTCCAAGAACCAGACAAGAGAAAGGGTGAGTGTTGACAGTTTTATAGTTTTTCTGCTGGAAGTATCATGAAGCTAAAAAAAAAGTTTTCACTTATGCAAATCAAAGTTAAATAAGATAGAAACAAGGGAGAGTGCTGTGAAAAGTAACTGGAAGCAATATATAAGCAGTTTAATGCATCATCTCTGACATGCTAAAAGCACATAGTTAAAGGTCTTGTCTGAGAGAACTGAGGAAAATTCCTTGTAAAAGTTTTTTATACCAAGAGAGTTTCATATTACTCCTCTCTGGGACTATGTATGTAGCCACAGGAGGTTTCTATCTCCAGAAAAATATTGCAGGTAAATTTGTGCTTTCCCTTACTACATAAACCAGACTATAGGTGGTAATAGTTAAAGATTATGGCACACTATTTGACTATAATTCATATTTAATATTTTCTTATGTAAGTTGAGCATTACTTTTCTTTAAATTAGTAGCTAGAAATGGTTCTGAAGATGGTAGAATAGTTAGGCACTGATTCCTGATCTTTCCACAACACAAAAAGGAGGCAGTGAAGAAAAATTATCAAAAAGTGGGTTACAAAGTAAATATCACAAAATTCAAGAATTGAAGAGACTTGATGATTGGCTATCAGAGTAGAAAATAAGTGCAGAGTTCCCTAACCCTGAACTCCTGCACACATTGGAAACAACCAACAGACAAAACACCACACCCTCTGGTCAGTCAGCCATAGGTCTCCGAGATGACAAGCCATAACTGGCTGGTGGGTGCCCCATAGCAATTAGGGGAGTGATTCCAATATCCTAGTATCTCTAGAGGGTCCAAATCATGAACATATTTTAAATGGCCCAAGTCCTAATGAAATCCAAAACAAGATTCAACAAGAATTTTCTTTACCTTGGCATAGTTTACCAAAAATATTTCTAACATCAACTTTGATCATATATATTACTTTTTATCATGATTGTTAAATGTTGCCATAATAGCCAACATTGTACCCTGCACCCATTTAAATATATTTCTCCTATTGGTTTAAAACATTAATTGGATTCATTATCCCTATGCTTATTTTTCAAGTCCTAGTTTCTACTTGCTCTTCCTAACACCTTCTCTCTCTCTCTTATATTATTTAATACTATTTTAATACCCTATAAATCTTTTTCTTCTTTTTTCCTAAGTGTGTATTATTCTTTTTTTTATGTTTTCTTTTCCTCTTTCACTTGTTCAAACTTTTTTCTGTCCCTTTTTAACCCTCACATAATGTTATGGCAATTTTATCATATTTGATAACTGTTTTTTAAACTTTTTCAGAATGTCATTACAAGAGTTTACCTGAATAAGAGAAACAATGGAGAAAAATATCAACAAGATTTTTATTTTGCAAATTGTTGAATAGTAAATTGGTTGGCTCCTAAGTGATTTTAGTAAATAGAGTTCAGTGCCTTCTCTCAAAGGGATGCTGATACTGAGATCAGCAGAGGACACATATTGAGTTAAAGTGTCAATACCCAAATCAAGACTCTTAAGGTGATACACCACAGTGAATATCATCAACATAAAAAAAGTGTACAGAGAAAAATTGTTTTGCTATTTTAAATTTGGTAATTGTTGCCGATAATATTAACTATATACTCACATTCTCTATTTTTTACACTCTAAACTAACATAGCTTTAGAAACATATAATTTACCACTCCTGTTCACCTGATTGTACCCATAAAGGCCACAATCTTGTCACATCTGAAGACGTCTGTGACTGTGATTGCCACTTCCTCAAACCCAAAATGGGAGACCATCAATGCATCCAGTGATAATGTAAAGGGGTAGAGGTACACAGGTTTTCAGAATCTCACTCTAGGACTCATTCCTGTTTCCCTGAATAATGATGGGGACACATCTCCATGTTCTGTTTCACAGTGTGCACAACAATGGTTATGCAGTAGACTGGGACCTTCCAAGAGGGTGGTTGGAGCCAGGATGAACTCCAGAACAACTCAGCAGTGTTTTTTCTGAGAGGGTATTCTAACAAAGTGGATTTAGATCCTAAGGATTGGGTGTCCTTAGGCTCTAAAGTGAGAACAGACATATAATAAATGCACCAATTTTAAGAATACAATTACACATGCTGTGACAAATATATGCACCTCTGTGTGACCACCATTTGCAGCATGATATAGAACATTTCTCTAAACTCAGAAAATTTCCCTCTTGCTTGTTCTAATGTCTTTTACTATGCTTAGTTTTGCTTTGCTTGCATTTCTTTATTTTCTTAATTATATCTGTTCTTTTTAGGCATAAATGGCAATAGAGCATATTTTGATATACATACATGGACTATAACTGATTCTAATTCATATCTTATTCTTACAGTTGTACATTATGTGGATTTTCACTAATCATATATTCATACATGTGTCTGATTCTTTCTGCTGTCTTTCCTATATAAATCCCTCTCCCTTCATCCTCCCCCACTTTATTTTGTGTTAGTATCTATGTATAAGAGAGAATACTTAGCCTTTGGAGTTTTGGGGATTGGCTTATTTCACTTAGTATGGTAGTCTCCAGTTCCATCCATTTACCAACAAATGCCATATTTTTATTTTTCTTTATAGTGGAGTAATATTCCATTGTTTATATATGCTGCATTTTATTTAACCATTTATCAGTTAAAGAGCATGTAGGATGGTTTTATACCTTAGCTATTGTGATTTGAGCTGCTATAAACATTAATGTGGCTATGCCACTATAGCATGCTGATTTCATGAGGAGTGGGATAATGGGATCCAATGGTGGTTCCATTCCAAGTTTTCTGAGAAAATTTCATACTGCTTTCCAGAATGGTTATACCAATTTGAAGGCTCACCAATGATGTATGGTGAGCCATACAAATTTATTGTTACTCATGTCCTTCTGACTGTAGTGGTATGGAATCTCAGTGTAATTTTAATTTGCATTTCTCTAACTGCTAGAGATGTTGAACATTTTTATGTATTTGTTTATCATTCATATTTCTTCTTCTTTGAAGTGCCTTTTTAGTTTCTTCACCCATGTATCAATTTTTTTTTCTTGTTTTTTGTTTGTTTGTTTATTTATTAGTTTTTTCTGTTGTTTTGTGACCTCTTTGTATATCCTGGAGATTTATACTCCATCTGAGACGCAGGTGGCAAAGGTTTTATCTCATTCTGCATGCTGTTGTTTCATGTTGTTGACTGTTCCTTTTGCTGTGAAGAAGCTTTTTATTTAATACTATCCCATTTGTTGATCCTCGATTTTACTTCTTGCACTGTAGAAGTCTTGTTGAGGAATTCAGTTTCTAAGCTAATATAATGGAGAGTTGGGCCCACTTTTTCTCCTAGTAGGTACAGTGTCTTTGGTCTAATTTCTCAGTCCTTAATCCACTTTAAGTTTTGTGCAGGGTAAAAAATATGGGTTTCATTTCATTTGGATTAAACCCATATGGATTTTCAGTTTTCTCATGACCATTTGTTTTGTTTGTTTGTGTGTTGTTTTTGTTTGTTTGGTTTTCCCCACCATTATTTGTTTAAGAGACTCTCTTTTCTCCAGTATATAGAGCTTTTGTCTAGTATAATATAACTCTATTTATGTGAGTTTTTATCTGTGTCTTCTATTCTGTATATTTGGTGCCAGTACCATGCCATTTTTGTTACTATTGTTCTGTCGTATAATTTAAGGCCTGGTATTGTGATGCCTTCTGCTTCACTTGCCTTGCTCAGGATCATTTTAACAATTCTGGGTATCTTATTCCAAATTTTGTGACTGATTTTTCTATTTCTCTGAAGAGCATCATTGAACTTTTAATAAAAATTGCATGAAATATGTATAGCATTTTGGTACTGTGGCCCTTTGACAATATTAATTCTGCCTATCCAAGAACAGGGGAAATTTCTCCATCTTTAAAATCTTCTTCAATTCCTTTCTTTAGTGTTCTGCAGTTTTTATTTCACCTTTTTTGTTAGATTGATTCTGAAGTGTTTTGTTTTGTTTTGTTTTTATTGTTTTTTTGTTATTATGAATGTCATAATTTTCTTAATTTCTCTTTCAGCTGATTCATCACTGGAGTAGAAAAAAATGATTGATTTGGAGGTGTTAATTTTGTATGTTGCTACTTTGCTGAATTTATTCATGAGTTCTAGAAGTTTTCCATTGGAGATTTGGGGACTTTCGAATGTGGTATCTTGTCATCGCTAAATAGGTATAGTTTAAGCTCTTCCTTTCCTACTCATATCCCTTTAATTTCTTTATTTTGTCTAATTGCTCTGGCTAGGGTTTCAAGGACTGTGTTGAATAGAAGTGGTGAAAGAGGGCATCTCTATCTTGTTCCACTGTTTAGAGGGAATACTTTCACTTTTTCCTCCATTTAGAATGATGTTGGCCTTGGGTCTAGAATATATAGCTTTTACAATGTTGAACTGTGTTCTTACTATCCCTAGTTTTTCCAGTGTTTTGAGCACAAATGGATGGTGAATTTTGTTAAATGTGTTTTCTGCATCTATTGAGATAATCATGTGATTCTTGTCTTTAAATGTAATGGTATAATTCATTACATTTATTGATTTCTGTATGTTGAACCAATCTTGCATCCCTGGGATAAATCCCACTTGAACATGGTGCACTATTTTTATAATATATTTCTGTATGGGATTTGCCAGAATTTTGTTAAGAATATTTGCATCTATGTTCATCAGAGATATCAGTCTGAAGTTTTTTTTTTTCTGTGATGTTTCTGTCTGGTTTTGGTATCAGGGTGATATTAGCCTCATAAAATGAGTTTGGAAGGGTTTCCTTCTTATCCATTTTATGGAATAATTGAGAAGAATTGGTGTTTGTTCTTTGAAGGTATGGTAGACCTTGGCTGAGAATCTGGGCTTTGCTTTGTTGGGAGGCTTTTAATGGCATCTTCAATTTATTTGCTTAAAACTGAACTGTATAAATTTTCTATGTCCTCCTGATTCATTTGATTCACTTTGGGTAGGTGATATGTCTAGAAATCTGTTGGATGTCTTCATAATTTTCTGTTTTATTGCAGTATATATTTTCAAAATAATTTCTTATTATCTGTATTTTTGTAGTATTCATAATAATATTTTCATTTTCATCACAAATTTTAGTAATTTGAGTTTCTTCTCTCTTTTTTGATCAGCTTGGCTAAGGATTTATCAATTTTATTTATTTTGCAAAGAACCAACTTTTGTTTCACTGAAATTTGTTATTATTTTTGTTTCAATTCATTGATTTTAATTATTTCCTCTCTTCTACTGCTTTTGGTGTTGATTTGTTCTTCTTTTTCTAAGGCCTTGAGATGTATTGTATTATTTGATGACATTCTATTCTTTTAATGAATGAGCCAATGCAATGAATTTTCTTCTTAGAACCACCTACATAGTGTTCCAAAGTCACTATGTTGTGTAGCTATTATCTTTTACCATTAAGTATTTGTTTATTTTATCATTGATTTCTTAAGCTATCCAATGGTCATTCAACAGTATATTATTTAGTATCCAGGTGGTAGAGTAGCTCATATATTTATTTTATCATTGATTTCTATTTTTATCCCATTGTGATCTGACAGAATGTAAGGTATAATATTCTGTATTTGCTAAGAGTTGCTTTGTGGCCTAAGATATGGTCTATTTTAGAGAAGGTCCCATGTGCTGCTGAGTAGAAAGGGTATTTAGTGATTGATGGATAAAGTATTCTAGATATCTGTTGTCTTATTAATTATATATTTTAATTCTATATTTTAGTTTTTGTTTGGAAGTTCTATCTAGTACTGATAGAGGAGTGTGAAAGTCATCAGTATTATGGTGTTGTGATTTATTTGCTTTTTGAATCTGAGAAGAGTTTGTTATATCTATGTAGATGCTCCACTATTAAGGGCATAAATATTTATTATTGCCATTTTTTCTTGTTGTATAATTTTCTTATCAGTATAAAATGGACTTCTTTGTCTCTTCTGATTAACTCTGATTTGAATTTCATTTTATATGATATGAGAATAGACACCTCTGCTTTTTGAGAGAACCATGGGAATTACATATATACTTTTCCTTTCCTTTCACCTTCCATCTGTGGATGTCTTTGTCTATCAGGTGATTTTCTTGGAAACAACATATTGTTGGGTCTTGTTTTTTGATCCAAATTGCAAACTTATATTTTTTGAATGATGAGTTAATGTTCCATGTTATTGAACGATGCTTTTTATTATCTGTCACTTTAGTTTATTGCTAATTTTTAAGATTAATTTGATTCTCCTTTGATTATTTTCTAGTGTTGTTTCTCCCTCTGCTGGTTTTCATTTTTATTATCCATTTGTTCTCCATGAAATATTTTATTGAGTATGTTTTGTAGTGCTGGCTTTATAGTTTTGAATTCTTTTAATTTTTGTTTATGGGAGGTTTTTTATCTTCAAATTTGAAGACTGATTTTGCAGGTATAGTATTTTTGTTTGGCATCCATTTTCTTTTCAAGCTTTTTATATATTATTCCAAAGCCTCCAAGCTTTTAGGGTCTGGGTTTAGAAATCAGCTGAGATCTGAACTGGTTTACCTCTAAATTTGACCAAGTTGTTTTTCTCTTGCTTTTAAAATTCTATTCATTTTCTATATATTAGGCATTTTCACAATAATATGACTCTTAGTGTGTCTGTTTTAATTTTGTGTATTTGGAGTCCTATATGCTTTCTGTGCTTGGTTTTTCAGTTCATTCTTAAAATGTGGGAAATTTCTGATATTATTTTATTGATAAGATTGTGCATTCCTTTGGTTTGTATTTTAGAGGCTTCCCCTATTCTGGAGAATCTTAAGTTTGTCCTTTTCATATTTTTCCATATTTCTTAAAAGTTCTACTCATAGTCTCCTAACATCTTTTCTCTATATTTATTTTTTATTTTCAAGATTATATACTTTGTCTTTGAGGCCTAAATATTTATTTTCCAAGTGGTCTACTCTGTTGGTGATGCTGTCCATTAAATTTTTAGTTTGGTTTATTGATTTCTTCATTACAAAGATTTCCAACAATTTTTCTTCAGAATCTCTATCTCTGCATTGAAATGATATTTCACTTCTTGTATTTTCACTCTGATTTTATTTTTTTATGTTAGGTTTTACCTCATAGATAAGTTTAACTATGATCTTTCTAAATTCCAAATCTGACATTTTCTCCACTGTATTGTTATTGGAGTTTTTGTTCATCAGTTTGTTTGTTTGTTTGTTTTGTATTCTGTGTTGTTTGAAATGTTTTTTTTCCTTAATTTTTCATATTGTTTGTGTTTCTACTCATCTTTCTAGATAGATGTAAAGCTGTAGAGTTTCTACCTCACAAATTTCTAGTGCCCCCTTATGTTTTTAATACTTCACAGATTAGGGGGAAGCCCAAATATAGCAGCAATCTATGCAAATATTACATAACAGTAGATTAAGTATTTAGTTCCTTTGTTGATATCTACAGGGTTACTTGGTACAATATGCAGAAATAATAGGATAAGCAATTTTTAATCAGCATAAACAGTAAATAATCATAAATTACATGTGACATAAAATCACACAATATGTGTTGTCTGTGACTTCCACTGTTTTAATTTTTGCTGTATAATTGGTGGTAGGGCAGATGTTATATACACCAATTATTATTAAGAGGTGTTAAGAATAGAATGAATATTAAGAAAGGAGAAGAGATAGGAGGGGAGAAAAGTGTTTGCAATTTCAAAGGGTTTTTATGGCAGCTTCAAAGATAAATTAGGATGTGTCATTAATGGAAAAGGGGAGGAAAAAATAGAAGTAAGAATATAAAGGAAGAGAAAGATAATGAAATTTGGCTGTCAGTAATACCAAAAAAAAAAAAAAGAGAGAGAGAGAGGAAGACAAGGGGAATTGAGTAGTGACAAAAACTATCAAAATAAAATAAAAATATGCTAATCAAAAACCCAGAGCATGGAAAAAAGAACACCTTCAAAATAAAAGACATGAGAAGAAAGAAACAAATATGTATTTGTATAGGTGTCCAAGAATCAGTAAGTACACATTCACATAAAGGAAAAAACAACAATAAAGGAAAACCGAAAACCAAACAACAACAACAACAACAACAAACATGAAAAATTGTGTTGGAAAGTTTAGAGACTAAGGACTCATTTCCATTATGTTGGGCAAAATACTCAGTGAGTATATGTGTTATCTGTCTGTGCTGAACTGATTTTCTTTTTGTTTCTTCTTGAGGTATGAGCTGAGTGTGAGAGTATGGGTTGTAGGCTGCTGAGTACTTTCTTTATATTGTGTTGCTCATTGAGTTGAAGGCTGTGGTTTGAGACTTTTAACTGCCCTTCTTGGGAGATCATTGAGGGGTGGAATGGGAAGACATATTCATTTCACTCCCAGGGTGTGTTTCCCACTGTGTTCTGTGAGAGTTGTTCCTGTGGGAAGAGTTCTCCATCACAGGGGCTTATGTTTAGTAAGGATCCAGTTGCTTTATTGCATAGTGAGTTGCTAACAATGTTGAATCAAGGTATTTCTAGAGCTTGTTAGATGCCAATCTGTGATGGGCTGGTCAGGCCAGGTGGTAAAATGGTGAGCTAGGTGGATCAGGCTGCAGGCCAGGTGATGAAGCTGCTTTCTGGGGAAAGTGGACTTGGCAGAAAAGTGCTCACCAGGCAAACTGGGCTGTAGCCAGGCAGCAAAATGGTTAGCTGGGCCAGGTGGCATAGTGGCTTATCAGGCAGCCCTATCATGTGAGCTTAGCAGTAAAATGGTGGACCAGGCAGGCTGGCTGTGTGCCTCAGTGACAAAATATCTGGTTGTTTCAGACAGGCCTAGTTGGCCTGGTCCAGGAAGATCAGAGCCAGGCAATGAGCATTGGGAAAAGGTGGTAAAGTTGTGGCAGAGCTGGTGGTGAAGTGACAGTCTGGCAGACTGGGCTATGAGCAGGTGGAAAAGCTGCAGACAGAGTGGCAGAATGGATGGGGGAGCCAAGTGGACAGGGGTCTGGGAGCCAAGGGCCAAGGAGCCCCAGAAAATGCCATACTGGTACCAGACCCAGAAGGAGACAGGGACCTGGGGACTCAGTGGGTGCCAGACTAGGTGAAATCTTGGGACAAGCAAGTTCCAGGGACACAGTGGGTGCTAGTCCATGTGGGTGCTGGACACTGGATAAATGCCAGGCCCTGTGAGAACCTGGGACTCGGTGGGTGTTACAATGGGTGGGTGCTAGACTGATACAGGAGCCAGCAGCCTCTAGGGACCCAGCAGGTGCCAGACTGAGGAGATGCCAGGGTCTGATTTGGTGGAAGGACTGTTCAATCAGGCAAGTTGAAAACAAAGTGCCCTCACGCTCACCCTTCCAACTTTCTGACCTGCTGTAGCTGGCCTCGTTAACCCCTTTAAACTGTAGGACTCACAGGGTTGGCACAGGGTTGGGGAGAGCCAAGTTATCTCTAGCCCGTACAACTTGTTGTGCCCCCAGGGAAAATACTCTCAGTTTTTGATTTTCCATGGATTTATTAGACTCAGTTAAGTGTTTACTAGGATGAGAATCATTTATATGGACCTATCTGCTAACATGAATCTGAGTTTCCAGTCTCCATTGGCACTTCCATACTGAAGTCCCATGACTGGTCCTTCATCAACTCTCCATGCACAATTAATAAACTCAGATTGACCTTTTTTTAGATCTGTTTAATGAGTGGAAGAATCCCTGGTTCAACTAGGGCAGTCCACCCTTCCAGTCTCAGGGTTTTTTTACTCTGAGCCTTGGGGGAAATGGTATTTGCACTGCTTGAGGTCTAGGTAGCCATGCTAGGAGAAATATGGCCCCAATTTGACATGCCATTCAGTCCCTCCCAACACACACACTTTGTGTTTAATTCTGAAGCAAGTGGCTGGAACAGAGGCAGTGGTCAGGGAGTGGGAGAAAATAAACAAAGGAATATTCTAGATATTGAGTCTCTGTTGGCTAATGTAAAGTCTGCTTTGAGATTCCTAATGCTCCTTCTTTGCCACTGGGGTTGATTCTATTGTTCTTTGTCTATGGTACTAAGCTTGGAAACAAACTGCTTATGATTGTACCTCGTCTGATTGTTGAGAAAAGACTTTACAACTTTAAACACTTGTTTTGGGAGTTTAAATCTCTGAGATCTCCTTTTCTCTAGGATCATGCATCATACTCTGGTGCATTTTCAATACCAGAAAGGGACTCAGCCCAGGAGAGTTAGCTTTACTGAACAGTAAAACAGGACAAGTCATTCTCTAAGCCCCTTTCTTCTTGTATAATGCTAATAATGATGATGATGACAAAATCATTCACAAAACACTACTATGAATCAAGCAAACACTTTCCTTTATGTTTCTCCTGTCATATAGTCACTATATTAATAGTTCATCAGAAGAGCAAGAGAGAACTTAGAGAGTCTTAGTCCATCTTTGGTGCTGCTACAAAATATCACAAAATATCACAGATAATGTTTTTTGGGGGGGTACCAGAGATTGAACTCAGGGGCACTAAACCACTGAATCACATCCCCAGCCCTATTTTGTATTTTATTTAGAGACAGTGTCTCACTGAGTTGCTTAGTGCCTCACCATTGCTGAGGCTGGCTTTGAACTTGCAATCCTCCTACCTCAGCCTCTCAAGCCCCTGGGATTACACGCATGAGCCACTGCATCTGACTAAACTGGGTAATTTCTAAATAACAAAAATGAATTTCTTACAGTTCTAGAGGCTAAGAATTCTAAGCTCAAGTTACTGGCATTGGTGTCTACTGACTGCTACTCTTGGCTTCCAAACTGGTGCATTGGTGATATTTCCTGATATAGCAGAAAGAGGAAGGGCAAGAAGAACAAAGGCAAACAGAGACTGCAGAAGGAGGGCCCGACTGCATGCTGCCTCACCAGTGAGGACCACCACATGGTTCCCCATCAATCAACATGTGGCTTCCCCCAAGACCACCTCCATTGTGGGACATGGCAGCCACCCTGTAATCCTTCTCACATGGTAGCCTCCTATTTGGGAAAATTAACAGGGCCTGGAGGCAGCTGTCTACTGCAACACTGCATGCCACAGTGCTGCTTCTCTGAACAGGCTGCCCAACACCATCGTAAGGACTATCCTTTCAGCCTCATCTCTGAAAGAGGTCACCTCCATCTAAGGATGTTGCCATCTTGGGTTACCTTCACTGCTACATCTGCCATATTTAGTTGAGGCAGCTTCCATCTTGGAACACTGAATGGGGTCTGGAAGCCCAACATCAAAGTACCTACAAGTTTGATGCTATTGTCACCACCAACTAGGGACATGGCCACTTCTATCTGGGGAAAACAACCAGGACTGGAAAGATTATCACCAAGTTCCCTTTGGCATGGTTACACCAGAGGAATCTCTACTAGGTGTGCTAGACACCATCTTGTCACAAAGGCAAAAAAGAGTCTTGTATGTAGTTGCTTTATTTTTTTTCTCCTGCTAACAACCAACTTCTTTTGATTTGTCTTTCACTTTTCCTATAATCTAATACCTCTATATACTCACATCCTACCTCATAAACATCTCATTCTACGTGCTTCTGTTCTCTCTCTGACCACCATTAGAAACCATAAACTCTTATGCAAACCTACTGTCTATATGGTAGATGATAATTGAACAAATCATTTGTTTATAGTAACAAAACAATAATTGTCTAAATAGAAGCTATTTGATTTATGACTGTGTATTGTTTAGGTTGGGTGATGTAAACATAGATCTCCCTTTTAAAGGCAAAGTATTAGTAACCTGCAGGGACACTACAAGACTATAAGGTAGAAACTGTAATACCTCAGATCTGAACTGCAAGAGAGGAAGACACAAAAACAACATAAAAATAGAAAAGAAAGTGCCCCAAACAAACCAAGATACTACTATAATAGAATCCATTTAGAGTGCCATAGATGAAATGTAAGAAAAGGGGTTCAGGATGTATATAATTAAAAGGATCTGAGTATCAAAGAATGACATAGAGAACAAACACAGACAACAATTGATCACTCCAACAAAGGGATAACAGAGGTAGTATAACTATAGGTAGTAAAAGATTACTTCAAAAAAGAGATAGAGGTTCTGAAAAACAAACAAAAAGCAAACGGTAATCCTAGAAATGAAAACTCAATAGAAAAAATCACTAACGAACTAGATTACTTGGAAGACAGGACCTCAAAGAAAACAAAATATACAATGTTGAAAATAAAATTTTCCAAACAGTGAAGATGGTAAAAAACCAAGAATTGAACATACAAGAATTATGGGATAACATCAAAAGATCAAATCTAAGATCTATTGGGATAGAGGAAGGCACAGAGATTCAAACCAAAGGAATGTACGATCTCTTTAATAAAATTATATCAGAAAATTTCCCAAACATAAAGAATGAATTAGAAAATCAAATACAAGAGGCTTTACAGAATGCTAAATGTGCAAAATTACAACAGATCTTAACCAAGGTACATAATAATAAAAATGCTTATCTTACAGGATAAGAATAGGATTTTAAAGGCTACAAGAGAGAAGAATCAGATTACATATAGGCAGAGACAAATTTGGATTTAAGCAGATTTTTCAACTCAGAACCTCAAAGCCAGGAGATCTTGAAATAACATTCACTCAGCACTGAAATAAAATGAATGCCAACCAAGAATCTTGTATACAGCAAAATTAAGCTTCAGATCTGATGATGAAACAAAAACTTTCCACAATAAACAAAACTTAAGAGAATTTACAGTGAGAAAGCCTAAACTACAGAATGTTTTTGGTAAAATATTCCATGAGGAGGAAATAAAAAACAACAGTGAAAATCAGGAAGGGGGAAACTACACTAAAGAAAAAGCCAAAGGAGAAACCAAGTAAAGATAAAAACCAAAAGTAAACCAAAATGAGCAGGAAAACAAAATATATTTTAATAATAACCCTGAGTGTGAATGGCCTAAACTCATTAATCAAAAAACACAGACTGACAGATTGGATTAAAAAAGAAAACCCAACAATATGCTGCTTTCATTTCATACTGCTTAACGGATTCATACATCAACAAGCCATAACAATCATAAATATCTATGCCCAAACAACTGTGCATTTACATATATCAGACAAACTCTTCTCAACTTCAAGAATCAAATAGACCACAAGATAATAATACTATGTAAATTTTACACACCTCTCTCACCACTGGATAGGTCTTCCAAACAAAAACTAAACAAAGAAATTATAGAACTCAGAATACAATCAATAGTTTAGATTAACAGATATATAGAATATTTCATCCATCAATGAGTGAATACACTCTTTTCTCAGTAGCTCATGGATCATTCTTCAAAATAAATAATGTTATGCTACAAAGCAAGTCCTAGAAAAAAATATATATATAATATATAGCATATATATATAATATATATAGCAAATATACATATAAAAGACACATTATATATATATACACAAATTTATATATATATACACACATATATATAAAAGACACACACATATATATAAAAGACACATATATATATATATAAAAGACACACACACACACATATATATATATATATAAAAGACACATTACTCTACATTATATTTGCCATAAAGACATAACATCATAAATCAATGATAAAAAAAGAAGCAACTCCAATACCTGGATCATAAATAATATGCTACTGAATGAATAACAGAAGACATCAGGGAAGATATTAAAACATTCTTAGAGGTAAATGAGAACTCTGACACAACATATCAAAATTTCCAGGACACTATGAAGGCAGTGCTAAGAGGAAAGTTCATTGCATTAATCTCATACATTAAAAGAAGAAAATTTCAACAAATAAGTGACCTGATATTACATTTCAAAGCCCTAGAAAAAGAAGAAAAAATCAACACCAAAAGCAATAGAAGACAGAAAATAATTAGAATCAAGGCTGAAATCAATAAAATAAAAAGGAAAGAAACAATTCAAAAAACTGATAAAACAAAAATCTAGTTCTTTGAAAAGCTAAATAAAATTGATAAACCCTTAACCACCCTAGCAAAAAGAGAGAGAAAATGCAAATTACTAAATTTCATGATGAAAAAGAAACTATTACTACAGACACTATTGAAATACAGAGGACGATTAGAAAGTATTTTGAAAATTTATACTTCAGTAAAATAGAAAATCTTGAAGATGTAGACAAATTTCTAGAGGTATATGATCTGTCCAAACTGAACCAGGAGGACATACATAATTTAAACAAATCAATTTCAAGCAATGATATAGATCCAAAGCCTACCAACCAAGAAAAGCCTGGAACCAGACAGATTCTCAGTTGAGTTCTACAAGACTTTTAAAGAAGAATTAATACCAATACTCCTCAACTTATTCCATAAACTAGAAAAGAAGGGAACCCTTCCAAACTCATGCTATGAGCCTAGCATCACCCTGATACCAAAACCAGACAAAGACACATCAAGGAAAGAAAACTTCAGATCAATATCTATCAATATTGATGATCATGGATGCAAAAATTCTCAATAAAATTCTGGCAAATCACATACAAAAACATATTTAAAAGATAGTGTACCATGATCAAGTGGGGTTCATTCCAGAAATGCAAGGTTGGTTCAAAATACAGAAATCAATAAACAGAATTTATCACATCAATATACTTAAAGAATCATATGATTGTATGAATTGATGCAGAGAAAGCATTTGACAAAAAACAGCACACTTTCATGTTCAAAGCAGTAGAAAAATTAGAAATAATAGGAAAATACCTCAATAAGCTATCTATGCTAAACTCAAGGCTAATATCATTCTAAATGAAGAAAATTGCAAGAATTTTCTCTAAAATCTAGAACAAGACAGGGATGCTCTCCTTCACCCCTTCTATTTAACATAGTCCTTTAAACTCTAGCCAGGTCAATTAGGTGAAAGAAATTAAAGGAATATGAATAGGAAAAGAAGAACTCAAACTACCACTATTTGCTAATGACATGATTCTATACTTAGAGGATCCATAAAACTCCACTAGAATACTATACAAAATATATGACTCAGCATTAAAAGAGAATAAAATCATGGCATTTGCAGACAAATGGATGAAGGGGGCATGAGGGTAGGAAAGATGGAATTAGATGGACATCACTAACCTAGGTACTGTATGAAGACATGAATGGTGTGATTATATTGTTTATAACCAGAGAAACAAAAAAATTTACTGCATATGTGTACTGTGAGTTGAAATGTATTCTGCTGTTTAAAAAAATAAAAATTAAAAAAAAATTTCTTCTCTCTCTAGTCAGAATGAGTTATCAAGAATACAAGCAAGGAAAAATGTAAGCAAGCAATATAATAAGTTAGGTTTTCTTCAATAAAAATTTTCCTGGATTCAAAAAAAAAAAAAAAAAAGAATACAAGCAAGGATTGGTGAGGATGTGGGAGAAAAGGCACACTCATACATTGCTGGTGAGACTGGAAATTGGTACAACCAATCTGGAAAATCATATAGATATTCTTTAAAAAATTTGGAATGGAACCACCATTTGACCCATTTTTCCCATTCCTTGGTCTATACCCAAAGGACTTAAAAACAGCATACTACAGTGACACAGCTACATCAATGTTTATAGCAGCAAAATTCACAATTGCCAAACTGTGGAACCAACCCTCTATAGATAAATGGATAAAGAAACTGTGGTATATAAACACAATATAATATTATTCAGCATTAAAGAGCATAAAATTATGGCGTTTGCAGGTAAATAAATGGAGTTGGAGAATATCATGCTAAGCGAAGTAAGCCAATCACAAAATAAAGAAGGCCGAATGTTTCCTCAGATAAGTGGATGCTAATCCATAATTGGGGGGGGGGGCAGGGGACCAGTGGAGAAACTTTGGATTGGGCAAAGGTACATGTATGATTGCAAGAATGGTGTGACATTACTTCATGTACAACCAGAGAAGTGAAAAATTGTGCTCCATTTGTGTCAACAAATTGAAGAGCATTCTGTTGTCATGTATAACTGGTTAGAACAAATAAAAATTAAATTAAAAGAAAAACAAAGGCCTTCACTCCATTTACTATGACCTCATCTTTATGACATAATTGCTTCATATTTTCACACATCTGAATACATTACATTGGTGATTCAGTTTCAACACATGAATTTGTGGGGCACATTGGCACCACAGCAGCATTTCATTAGCATGGCCACAGGTACACAGCTAAGGAATGGAAGAGATGGAGTCATTCACATTCATCCAGTACCATAATCTGTATTTTCACTAATCCCCTCCCTTGTTCCTAGGGATTAATAATAACTCAGCCTCAAAATGGTCCTGTGAGTGCTGGTAGGACAACCTACATGAATGTGCTCAGTAGGTAAGGAAAGTGCATGGCTTTATCTAAGATAAGTGAATTCTCAATTAATTTATTTCACTTCATTTTAACATCAAACTCTCTGACACCAGTCAGTCTTTCATCTGTACTAGTCATATTTGCACTGAGATCTGCTAATGGAGGAACAAGTCAGGGAACACCACTGGAGAAGCATCACTGGTCTCTACTAGGCAAATCTCTGGACATATATATCTCTGTCCTACCTGCATTGTGAGTTGTCATAGCCTCACAGACCCCATTAAGTTTTAATTTTACTAACTCTGGCATTTATTTAGTTTTGGCATCATGTCTCATGATCTCATTACTGGAAGATAAAGATTTATGAAACTGAGAAATTTGAAATAAAAATACAAGGATTTTCAGATGTAATATTACTACCTAAATGGTATTTGAAAGCCATTTGGCAGCAGGTTGGATACCATTGTGATTTTACATCTCACACGTAAGAAGGAAATGGAGGGAAGCACTAAGTCATCTCATCTCAGTCAAGAGGGAATGCCATTTCTAATGGCTTTCCCAAAGTTAACTAAGGAGCTCTCCACCTGTCAGATCTTAGTGTTCTATCCTTGTGCACACCTCATTGTGCACATCTCATGCCTACCCATTTCTGACCACCTTAATGCCCATCTGGATCTGTGGGCCAGAGGAATTTGTATTTCTTGATGACACCTTGATATATTTAGAATGCTTAACTTGTAATGGCCACTTGCCAAGTCCAAAATACAGGGCTGGACACTGTGAATAATAAAATGATGGCTTAGAAACAAGTCCTGCCCTCAGGAAGACTTACAGCCTAAGAAGAAGGCAGACATGAGTCAAACAGTCAATAAATAAAATAAGAGTGATAGATGTGAAAGGAAGAAATGAGGCCAGCTCATGGGACTCAAGCAATTTTGGGGCACAGTGAACAGAGGGAAATCTTAGTCAGAACTGAGTGGTCCCACTGCTTCCAAGTTCCCTGAGCATAGGGGTCAGTGGTCCAAGAGTGTTTTTGCAGTCAGGAGACTGATGGGCAGACTTTCAAACATGGACATTATCTTTGTACCTTCAGCCCCACCTTCACCCCCAAGGACATGCCCAGGCAGATTCTGAGCTCGTTTTTCCCATTTTTCATGAAAATGATCCACAATGTCTTATTTTTCCTGTGTCTTCAATGTGGAACTTGGTTCACAGATTATGTGTGCATGGTCCTCAGTGCTGTGCCCATGTGGGTTTTAGCTGATTTTATGAAAGTCTTTGAAACCAACAGGAGACACCACAATGGTGGTTCCTGTGGTTAGTGGGTGTGCTTATATTCATGTGTGTGTTTCATGTGTCTGTGTCACATTCTCACCGTTCTCAACTTGTAGTACAACTGTGCATGTTAATGCTTTTGGTTTGCAGTAGCTCTGTGTGTTGTCTCCATGTAGCAGTTAATATTTAGATGTAATGAAGTTAGTAGCTCGTTTTTAAGCCTCTTTTGCAACCAAGAGTGAAGGACAGTGTGATAAACACATGTGATCCCACATTTTCTTCCCTAAAGATATTTAAAAGCTTTCCAAATTCAAAACTTTTGAATGCTTTTCTCTGACTTTACTTTGCAATATGAATAAGTGTGTGTGTGTGTGTGTGTGTGTGTGTGTGTGATGTGTTTTTTGAGGGGATGAGTCTTGTGGCTTAGTAATCAAATCCTGTTCCAACAAAGCTCTTCAAAAAATTTTCACATGGGTTTCCCCTTACATTGTGTGGTCTTCCCCTTGTGAGATCCTCCGGTCAATGGGGAAGTGTCCCTGCAAAAGGTTTTCATGTGAGTGGGCTGCTGGAACAGTATCCAGAGCTCCTAAATATTCAGTCATATCAGGCCACACACACACAGAAAATTATTAAAAGGCCACATTGTCTCTGATAACCAGGCTGGTATCTCTATTTGGTTTAGAAAACTATTGGATCCACACAGAAAGGTAAGAGGTTAATTATACAAAGAAGCCAACAATAAAAAACAATTTTGGTAACATTTCCCAGGTTCAAGTCCAAACTCTGCTGATAATCATCTGCCAAGAAAGTTACACAGCAGATGGTGGTGCCCATGGGTGAATGTCCCCACTGTCTTCTTGGGGGAGAAGTGAAGAACCCACTGCACTGAAGAAGCCCTTCAGTGACCACCTGCACCCATTCAAACATCCCTTTATCACCCTTTACCCCAGTTTGTGCTTGTTTCTTGGTTGTTTTTTAATGATGCATGTGTTTATATACCTACACTGGTATTCTGTCTCTACCTTGACAGAGTAATAGCAATAGAGCAGTAACAGCAATGTTATGAATACTCACTGTGTGCAAACCACTGTAATAGATGTTTTGCATATCATGTTATTAACCAATTCTCTAAGTATAAATAGCTTCATTTTATAGAGGAAAAACTGGAGATTCAAGAGAGATTGACTGACTAACCTTAGGCTACACAGTTGGTAAATTCTGACCTAGGTCTGATTGACCCTTAAACCCAGTATCTTAATCACTGTACTTTGTTGTGCTTTACCTGCCATACTGTTCCCCATTGCTCCCAACCAGATCAGGTGTTTGTGGCTCCATGTACAAGCTGTCCCTGAGACTTGGCTTGGAGGAGTTGATTCAGCTGGAGGATGGCCTGGGAGGTAGATATATAGCTACAATGAGGGCCAGTGCTTGTCATAATCAACAGGTTTGTCACCTGCTTCTCCATGAATACCCTGAGTAGGTATATAGCAAGTGGAACAGACCTCCCCTGTCTCTAAGTAGGGACCAAGGCTAAAGGTATTATCTCTTCATCTCCATCAGCTTCTGAATAGTGAGGCAAGATAGATGTCCTAAACCAGCAAGGTAAGGTGGTTGGGGATCTCATTATTTTGTTTTTGAAGCATGCTCGTTTCTGAGAACAGCAGACACTCAGAGTTGGTGAAGGGAGAAAACATGGCTTATCCTACCCAGAGTATAGGGAAGCATTAATCTTGCATCTTCCCAGATGGACCTGCAGCTTCTCTAATAAAAGAAAAGAAAAGAAAGAAAGAAAAAAAACAGTAATGTTGGCCTATGTTGGGACAAGTGGAACAGTATTGATCATCTGCCACTGTTCCTCATTTCTTGATAATAGCTAATCCATGACCTCACTTTCCAGAGTATTGAGAGGGCTGTTAAGCTGTTATTTCAAAGAGTGAGATCAAGTAGAATTGGGAAGGAGATATTCCAGGCTTCCCTAAACCCCACCTGGCCTTGGAGCTTTGTAGGTGATGAGATGGACACAATGCCTTCTAGCCAAAATAAGCAGCCTAGAAGATGGAGTCTGCTGGAAGAATAATTAACAAATAAGTGTAAGCTTTGGCTCCCCAGCCAGATGGTAGACCCCCTGAGCACAGAGAGGAGGGAACTTTAAGAAACTCAGGCTATTTTCTGATTTACTGGTTTACATGTGGAAATGCCCAGAAATTAGTTCACTTCAGTGAGCATTCACTGTGACTTTGGAGTGAGAGTGAACCCACTCTGAGTTTATGCCCAGGGCTTTTCCACTTTCTTGTTTTCATGTCACATGCACCTCTCACTTCCCTCTTCCTCCTCCAGAATTTTAGACTTATCTACAGCATAAAAAGACATGTTAATTAAGTCATAGGGAGACAAAGATTTAGAATCAGCTGAAGATCTATGTGAAAGCTCCCTGCTTCTTTGACAAAATCCTTCTCGGGATCATTTTTTGAGTCACTGACTATGTATGGTGACCTGAGTGTACAACTTTCTGCAGGCACTGACCTCTGTTTGTCAGTTACCTCCACCCCTAAGAAGTCTGGTTGTTCCCTATGTCTTTGTTGGTTTTACTGTAGATTGCCTGGGAACCTGCCAACCACCTGGATGCCACTGGATTCCCCTCACATGTCTCAGGGCACGAGAGGGACTTAAACTGAAGGGAGTGAGGTGATCCTCTAGGTCTAGGTGTAGATATCAAGATTAAAAAAAAAAAAGCCATGGCTGGGTGAAGGAAAGATCAGGGAGAGGAATATTCTTTCCAAGTCAGTGAACACCAGAGATAGCATTTACTGTGAACATTTTATAACTTTCCTTGCTTTCCATGTTTTATCCTTATTCTTTGTTAAATATACTGAACCAGAACACAACAAAATCTTTAAGAACATACACAAACACTGACGCAAAGAAGGATATAATAGGCAAGAAGATTTATATTTGAGTAGCTCAAAGTCAGATATCACGGGTGGTAGCAGCAGATAGAGAAGAAGACAGGTAAGTTTATTGAGGGATCTCAGGAGAAAAGTCAAATCTGAAGACTGAGAATCTAGAAGTGTCCATGGAGCTCTATGGGGCTGGGAGCCCTGACTCCCACACAGTCCTTGAACTCATAGCTTTTCTGTAGATTGTGATGCTTGCAAACATCGGCCCAGGCAACTCAATCAGAAAGAGATGAGATGTGAGTTAACAGAGTGCCCAGCTCAGGACTCAGGCAACACTTTGCTTCTGTTTTCTCATCTACTAAATAGTGATCTATTCACTGGCAAACAGCCACTGGTGGACTTGGAGATCTTCCAGTGCACCATAAACATCATACGTTTGCAATGTTGAACTCGGACACTGAGTATTCAGTTATAGTAATTTATTCAAATAGTCTGAATAACACAACTCCGCTGAGAAGTTTTTGAAAATCATTATCCTCTTAGGGAAAACATTGATTGCTCTGTGACCACAGAAACAGGCAACCTCACTAGTATGAGTTTAGACCTGTTTAATGCATCAGTACCAGCTTTGCTTACTCCATCTTTCCCCTACAGCAAAAGTGACACTTTAAACCCTGATCCATGGAGAAATGAAACTCACCTGTTCTCCACTTGCTGCCTTGCAGGACTGGGAGTGAAGAGTAGGGTTGGGGAAGAAGTTCAGGGGTATTCCTTAGTGCTGATCTTCTGACCAAGGCAAGTAAGCAGACAGTGCCTTCTCACAGGAAGCTCCCATTCTTGTAGGTCTGCCAAATTTAGCAAATACACTTATGGAATACCAATTGAATTTTAGTTTTTGAATAAGTATACCCCAATGAATCATACTTACACTAAAAATTTACTAAAAAATTCTGTACTTTATTGGATACCTTACACTATTGTCGTCTCAGCCATCCTAGAAGGAATGATGGGGTTACAGGAGTTATTGTGGGTTTTAGTGTTGGGAGCAAAAAGCCCTGAGTCATTTCCTGCTCGGCTCCATTTCCTGGTTAAGCAGGAGCGCCAAAGTTACCCGCGCGCGCCAAAGCAATGAACCTCCCCCTTTCTATACCACCTGTTCGCACTGACCAATCATCCTGTGACAGCTTCTTCCCCTCCCCTCCCCTCCTGAGCATGCATAAATACCCCTGTTTCTTTAATAAAATTTGGAGGTTTGATCAGAATCCTGTCTTGCCTCCGTTCTTTCGCGCCCCTTGTTTGTTTCATTCTCTTAGGCGGTTCCCGCGTGTCCCCGTTGTTGCCCCGCTGGTCAGGGCAGGTTGGCGCCCAACGTCGGGCATTTGGGAGCCCCCAACGAGAACGTCCGCCGAGGAAGCCCTGGCCAGGCACCCCCAAGAGTCGTCTCGAGGACCCGCGGAAGATGGCTCGGCATTAGATCGCCACGGTCCTGCCCGCCGTGAGACAGATCTGAGTAAAGGTAGGTGGACGAATTTTTTACAAACAAGATTTCAGAACATTTCACCCCTTGCTTGCTCGATTGTGGTTGGCTCTCTTGATCCCTTCCCGCCTGAGTAATAGACATCCGTTTTTGGTGGAAA
>PVHX01022439.1:0-27685 GCA_004024805.1 Geosciurus inauris | reverse complement strand
GTTGGGTTTCTTGGATTATTGTCCCTGTGACTACTGGAATGTCATCCCAGGAGGGCGGGGCCCATCTGTCTTCATGGTTGTGGTCCTGGGGCTGGGCACTGTGGGGACACAGAGGGGCAGGTGTGTGGGGACACGGAGGGGCGGGTGCATGGGGGGGGGAGGAAGGAGCGGGGAGGACAGGCGGTGAACACCTGCCGACCCTCAGAGCCCCCAACAGGGAGGAGGCAGCAGAGGCCCCCCCAATGCTAAGGGCCTGTGTGAACATGGGTGACGACAGATTCCTGAGCACCCGGTGTCCCGGCCAGAGCTTCCCCTGCTGTCTCCTGGTCCTCATGACCTCGGGGAAGGCAGCAGAGCGCCAGGACCACATGGCTGGCAGCGAGCAAGCTGGGGCGTGAGGCCAGCCCTGCTGACTCGGGTGCACACTGAGAACCTCACAGCATGCAGCCCTACTGTGTGCCAGGCCCTATGCTGGGAATGCAGAGATAAAGGACACCTGTCCTGCCCAAGAGTCAGGGACTGAGGGATCAACAGGAGAGAGGGAGGTGCTGGTGCTTGGTGGCTCCCTGTGTGGCCCTCACCCTGCAGATGGGGAAACTGGGACCCAAATTGGAGCAGATGCGTGCCTGTGGTGCCAGAGCCCAGGTCCTCCTGGAGGTGAGGGTGAAGGACAGACACCAAGGATGGGTTGGGCAGTGTTTGCTCACCTAGGATGCTGGGTGATGTCCCTGTCCTGGGCTGCTATCATCTGTATGGCTCCAGGGGATTCAGTGGGCAGCCCCGTGCAGGTGGATGGAGACGAGAGAGGGTAGGAAGGAGCTGGGTCCTTGAATTGGAGTCATGTTGACAAGATGTCACAGCAGGTGGTTGGAAAGAGGACTATGAGAGCTATAGCAGCCAACTCCAGCTGGCAAGTGTCCATCACCGCGGAGTGCAGTCTGCACTGAGGCAGGACCTAGAGCTTCCAGAAATGAAATGTTATGAGGTCTTCACTCGGGAGGAGAGAAAGGGAGGGCCCAGGGCTGAGCATAAAACAGGGCAGGGACAGAGGTAGCTCTGGGTTCTCATCTACTGCCAGCAATCCCTCTGGCCTGCAGGGGAGGGGCTTGACAAAGCTTTAAGCCTGGCCATGGGGGTGGGGACGCAGCTCAGGGGTAGGGGCTTGCCTACCACGCATGATGCCTTCCATTCCCAGTGCTGCAGTAAATGAATAAATGAATGAATAAGGTTGGCCACTTCCAGACAAAAAAAGGGGCTGGGGCTGCTGACAACATTTGGTCCATTGGAGCCACCTTACCTTCCTGGAGATAATGGCCAAATGTCCCAGAATCCTCCAGGACATATGTGTCCCCAGAACAGGGACTACTTGTTCTATTCTCTGCCCACCTCCAGCTCAGCTCAGCATTCATAGGTGCTCCACAAGTAGTCGGTCAATCAGTGAATGAATGTCAAACTGCATACCTCTGCCAGGGTTCCCACACTGCGGGGAGCTTTCCATCCCAGGCTCACCTGCCCAGGGATTAGAAACCCACTTTCCAAAGGCAAGGGCCCCGGGTTTGGAGAGATCTCAGGACTCCCCACAGGCCTCCTGGGATTGAGCCTCCTGGGGCTCCCAAAGCATCCTGCCTCCGTGCTAAGGTGCTGCTCCAGCAGCAGGTCAGGGTGTGGAGTCTGTGTGGACAGAGCTGGCTCGAGTCCTAACTCTGCCTTTCTGCAGAAGTGTCATGGTAGGGGACTTGCTCAGCTTCTGTGGGTCTCAATTTTCTTTTCTCTCAAATGGGAATGAGTCCTGTTTCACGCAGCAGTTGTGAGGGTTAAATGGGAGCAGTGGTCTGGACCTTGGCACTAGTGACATACTTGAGCCAGATAACTCCTTGTCTCAGAGCCCGTCTATGCACTGGAGGGCCCTGACAGCATCCCTGGTCTCTATTCACTAGTTACACCAGCAGCAGCCTGCTGTCCCTAGATGTGATAGTCAAAAATGCATTCAGACAGGTCGAACTTCCCCTGGGGGACAGCAAGGCCTCTGGGTGGGAGTCATTAGAATAGAACACTTAGTGCAGGGCAGGCACACAGTGAGCACATGTCCATCAACAAGGAGATCTGCTATTGCTATTATGATTCCCTGATGACAGTCCACCTGGGCAGGACTCTCGCCTGCCTTATTCACTGTGGGGTCCCTGGGCCTGCCTTGGTCTGGCACCCAGCAGGAGCTCCGTGCGTGGGGCTGGGGTGCATCAGACCCCACACGAGTAACCTGGGGTCTCTTCTGCACAGCCAGATGCAGCCTCTGGAGCCAGGCTCCCCTTCTGCCAAGTGTGACAGCATGTGACTCTCAAGGACAGAGCAATCCCCTCTCTCCTTGCCCTCTCCTGCCACCCCATCCTCATTCCCACTCTCCATTATTGTGCCAGCTGACTCTGGCAGAGTTGGTGACCAGATGACCGAGAACCAGAGTCCCTGTGCCCTTTGCCCCAGCTTTTGTCCACCCGATTTCATGCGGCTGGAGCTCTGGCTGTCACTCAGCTGGAGAAATGCCAGAATGATATTAAATTATAGGGCGTGAATGAACAGTACAAGAAAATTTGTCACCTACCTGCTGCCTGGGATCTGAGATTCCCACACGTGGGGTGGAGAGGGAACTTCTCGGCCCTCTGAGTGCGCTGAGGACTTGCTCATTTTCCCTGCCCTGCTCCATCATCACGACTGTGGAATCCGAAGTGGTTTTCTGGGAGTAAGAGCTGGAGGCAGCTGGGTGATTTCTTGGCAAGCGGTGGCTGACACACCAGGTTGGTGAGCCCCAAGACAGGTGGGCGCAGGAGTGCAGAGGTCAGTGGAACCAGCCCATGAGATAGCTCAGGGAGCCTTCCTCCTCTCTTTACATCTTATTAGCACATTTAACAGCTTTATTGAGGTATCGCTGATATACAATAAACCACCCTCTTCAAAATGTGCAAAGTGATGTCTGACATATTTACACACTCATAAAAATATGCCCATGATCAAAACAGGGAGCAAAACCTTGCCTGCAAATGTTCCTTGTGCCCCTCCGCAATCCCACCCACCCAACCCCTGCCCCTGCTGCTCATCTACACTACAGCTTAGATTTCATTTTCTAAAATTTTATATGAATGGAATTCTACAGTATGTGCTCTTGCTTGGCTTCTTTCATGGAACACAATTATTTTGAGATTCAGCTATGCTGAGTATATCATAAGTTCATTTCTTTTTCATGATGAGTGATACTCTGTTGAATGGATTTACAGCTTCTTGATCCATTCGCCTGTTAAGGAACATTGGAATTGTTTCCAGTTTTTGGCTATTACAAATAATACTGCTGAGAACATTTGTGCACAAATTCTTTGAATGCATATATGCTTTCTTTTCTTTTGGACAAATACCAAGGAATGCAACAAGTGGATCAACCTGGAGACGTATATTTAAGTTTTGAAGGCATCCACCTGCTGTCTTGTGACATCAGTGTGTAAGTTTCCATTCCTCCAGGTCCTCACCAGCACTTGGTCATGGTGCCTGAGAATTTCCCTAATGTCTAATGACACTGAACATCTTTTTAGTTTGTCATTTTTGTCAGCTTTTTCACCGCTGTGACGAAAGACTTGACAAGAACAATTGAGAGGAGGAAACATTTATTTGGTGCTCACAGTTTCAGAGGTCTCAGTCCACAGATGGCCAGCTCCATTGCTCTGGGCCTGAGGTGGAAGAGCGTGGAGGAGGAAAGCAGCTGAGGACATGGCCACCACGGAGCAGAGAGAGAACATTCCTCACCAGGGACAAAATCTAGACCCCAAAGGCACACCCCTAGTGACCCCCCTTCTCCTGCCACACCCCAGCTGCCTACAGTCACCACATCCATTCAAATGGATTAACACACCAATTAGGCCAAGGCTCCCATAATCCAATCACCTCACCTCTGAATGTCTTTTGTGGGACAGCTCCTTATCTTTTTTGGTGAAGTTTATGTTCAAATTTTTGATCATTTTTTATTGAATTGTTACTTTTCTCATGATTGAATTTTCGGAAGTGTTATATATTGCAAATACAAGTCTTTTCTTGAAGATAAGATTTGCAAATATTTTCTCTGACTCTGACTTTTTCTTCTATTTTTTAAAGAGCGGAAGTTTTTAATCTTGATGAAGTCAATTTCTCCTTTCATGGATGTGCTTTTGGTGTTGTGTATAAGAAATTTTTGCCCAGCATGAGGTTATAAATATTTTCTCCTATGTTTTTTTCTACACGTTTCATAGGTTAGACTTCAAATTTAGGTCTATAAGTTTTGAGTAAATTTTTTTATATGGTAGGAGGCATGAATTGAGCTGCATAGTTTTGCATAGGGACATGCATTTGATTTGGGATAATTGTTAAAATGACTGTATTTTTCCACTGAATCACCTTCTAAACTTTGTTAAAAAGTCAGTTGTCCATATACATGTGCATCTATTTAGATTCTTTTCTGTTCCATTGATCAATTTGTCTTATCTTACCACCAACAACTTCCTATCTTAAGCACTGAAGCTTTATATTAAATCTTGAAATCAGGTAGCATTAGTCCTTCAAAATTTTTCTTCTTTTTAGCTATTCTAGGTTCTTTGACTTTCCATATGGTTTTCAGAAACGATTTACCAATTCCTATTTTAAAAAGACTCTTGGGGTTTTACTTGTGATTGCATTGAATCTAGTGATCTATTTGGGGGCAAAATTGAGATCTTAACAATTTGGAGTCTTCAGACCAAAAATAGTGTGTTTCTCTCTATTTCTTTAGGTCCTCTTTAGTTTCTCTTAGCCATACTTTGTAGCTTTTAGGCCTTAAATCTCAGATTTAGCACACCCTTTGGCAAGTCTATATTTAAGTATTTCTTACTTATGATGCTATTATAAATGGTATTTTTTAAACCTTCTTTTCTAGCATATACTGAACTTCTATTTTGCAACCTTAATAAACTCACTTATTCATTCTGGTAATTTTCCGTAAAGTCTGCTAGCTTTCCTACAAAGGCGATTCTGACATCTATACACATTATTTCTTCCTTTGCAATCTGGTTGCCATTATTTCTGTTTCTTGCCTTGTCTGCCCCCTGGGAGCTCTGGTAGAAATTTGTATAGAAGTGGTGAGAGCAGGCAATTTTCTCCTGTTCCTGATCTTAATAATATTTCACTATTAAAAATGGTGCTAGCTATAGGTATGTTTCCTAAATGCTTTTTATCAGGGCAAGGAAGTTCATGGTTTACTGATCATTTTTATAATCAATTCATAGAGGATTTTGTACAAAAAAAAGTTAGCATCTATTTGATGATCATGTGTTTTTTTCCCTTTTCCAGCTCCTTAATATGGTGCATTGCAGTGATTGATTTTCAAATGTTCAGCTCATCTAGCATTCCTGGAATAAATCCAGCTTGCTCGTGATGTATTCCCCTTTGTTTTCTTTGCTGCACTTGTGTTTTTAAACTTCTGCTGTAAATTGTTTTGTCTCTGTGCTCACGAGGGATACTGGTTGTGATTTTCCTTTCCTCTTAAGTCTTTGGTTTTGTTATCAGGGTGACATTGGCCTTAATGAATGACTTGGGAAGTATCCCCTGCTCTTCAATTTTCTGGAAGAGCTTGCATATGATATTATTTCTTCCTTAAATCATTAGTCAACTTCTCAAGAGAAAACATTTCTGCAGATTTTTTTTGTGTGTTGGGGGGAAGGTTTTTCTTTAGAATTCCAATGTAAAAATATATATATATATTCATAATATCTGCTTCTTCTTGATCATACTTTGATAGTTTATGTCTTTAGGGGAGTTTTCCCACTTCATCTAAATTGTCCAATTTATTGGCATAAAGTTGATCACAATGCCACCTTCTTACCTTTTTGTGTATTTAGAATCTCTATCATGTTATGTTTCTCCATCTGACATTAGGAACTTTCTCTCCCTTTCTCTCTCTCTTATTCCTGAACCATCTACCTGGAGGTTCATCAATTTTACTAACTTTTTTTTAAAAAATATTTTTAGTTGTGGATGGATCTTTATTTTATTTATTTATTATTTATATGTGGTGCTGAGGATTGAACCCAGTGCCTCACGCATGTGAGGCAAGCGCTCTACCACTGAGCCCCAGCCCCAGCCCCAATTTTACTAACTTTTTAAAAGAACCAGCTCTTGGTTTTATTGGTTGTTTTCCTATATTGGTTTTCTAATTTCTATTTTGTAAATTTCTGTTTTTTTCTTCCTTCCTTCCTTTCTTCTACTGGTTTGGTTTCAATTTCTTAAGATGCATTTCTTAATATGAAAACCACGAAAGTTTAGATTTGAAGTGTGTCCCTCCAAAGCCTTTGTGTTGAGTCCTCTGTGTTGCCAGCCTGTGGCACTAATGGGAGGTGGGAGCCTTTAAGAGGTGGGGCTTGTGGGAGGAGATTAGGTCATTAGAGGAATGCCTTTGAAGGGGACATTAGGATCTTAGCCTCTTTCTTTTTCTCTTTTTGTTTTTTGCTTCCTTCTTGTCATGAGGTAAGGATTCTTTTCCTCTAAGCACTCCTGCCAAGATATACCACACTGCCACAGGCCCAAAGCAGAAAGGCCAAGGAATCAAAGACTGAACCCTCTAAGAATCCAGAGCCAAAAAAAGCTTTTCTTCCATTATTTTTCTCAGGTATTTTGTCACAGTGAGGAAAAGCTAACACAGAATCTGAAGTCATCAATTCAATGTCTTTCTGCTTTTCAGATACAGATGTTCAATACCTTACGTTTCCTCCTGAGTTTCCCTCTCACAAATTTAGAGATGTTGTGTTTCCCTTTCCACTCATTTCAAAACACTTTTTAACTTTCTACTGATCCCTTCTTGGACCCATAGGTTATTTGGAAGTGTTTTATTTAATTTTCAAATACCTGGAACTTTCCCAGATACCTTTCTGTTGTTGAGTTTTATTCCCACAGTGTCAGAGAATATATCCTGTGTGTCTTGAATCCTTTAACATCTGTTGAACATGGGGTCTGGTCACTATTAGAAAATGGTCTGTATTCACTTGAACAGAATGCACATCAAGCCTTTGTTGTGTGTGATTTCAGTTCAGGTCAAGTTGGTTCATAATGCTGCTCAAGTTTTTTATATACTTACTGACTTCCTAGCTATTTTATCAATAACTGAGAATAGGGTATTTAAATGCTTCATTATATTCTGTGTTTGTCTATCTTAGGTGTGGGATTTCTGGATAATGTGAAAAGTGTATGTTGCCTTAACTTTGCAAAAACTTGTCAAATCATTGTACGGAGTGGCTGCACTCTTTGTCATGACCATAGAAATTCTATTCCATCTGCTTCTGGCTAGCATTTGATATTCTTTTGTAAGCCATTCCGACAGGTGTGTAAGGCTAACTTACACTGGTTTTAATTTCTATTCCTCTGATAGCAAACCCTGTTGAATACCTTTCCAAGCACTCACTTGTCATTTATCTGTGTTCTTTCACAAAATGCTGAAGTTTTCAAATTTGATGAAGTCCAACTAATCAGTTTTTTCCTTTTATGGATTGTACTTTGGACTTCAAATGTAAGAAGTCTTTGCCTATCTCTAGATCATGAAGATTTCTTCTTAAGTTGTTTTTGGAAAATTTTATAGTTTTATATTTTACGTTTAAGTCCGTATCTACTTTGATTGATTTTTGTATCAAGTATGAGATTCAGCCTGAGGTTCATTTTTTTTTATTATGACTCTTCAATTTTTCTAACACCATTTGTTGAAAGGGTTGTTTTTCCTTCATTGAATTATTTTTATACCTTTGTCAAAAATCAGTTGAGCATGTTTCTTTGGGACTATTTTTGGCTTCCCAGCTCTGTGCCATTGATGTCTATGTCTATCCCTCTACAAATGTCTTTGCCCATATGTTGATTGAGTTGTTTGTTTTCTTATTGTTGAACATTCAAAGTTTCTTACACACTCCATCTGCAAATCCTTTGTTGGATATGTAGCTTGTAAATATTTTCTCCCACTCTGCAGTTTGTATCTTCATTATATTAACAGTGACTTTGGAAGAATAAAAGTTTTAAATTTTGATTAAGTTTAACTTATTGTGTCTTTTTCTTATATAGATTATGTTTTTGGTGGCATTTCTAAGAATGTTTTATCTAAACCTATGTCATGAATATTTTATTTTTGAAGGTTTATAGTTTTCTGTTTTCTATCTCTATCTGTGGCCTATTTTGAGGTAACCTTGTATACCATGTGAGGTTTAGTTAAGGTTATTTTTTTAAAATTTTGGATTTGGACATAGATGTGGATGATCAATTATTGCAAAAATATTTGTTGAAAAGAAGGAAAAGTCATTCTTTTTTCTATTGAACTGCTTCTGCATCTTTGCCCAAGATCAATTGATTGTATTTGTGTGAATCTATTTCTGGATATCTATTCTGTTCCATTAATTTATATGCTTGACTCTGCTGGTACCATATTGTCTTGATTACAGTAGTTTTATGGTAAGTCTTAACATCAAGTTTTGTGATTTCTTCAACTGTGTCCTTCCTTTTCAAAGTTACTCATCTATGCTAGCTCCTTTATACATACATATACATATTCTGATGAACTTTCCGTGAGTATGGTATGTATTTCCATTTATTTGGTGTCTTTTTGATCTCCTTCAAGAGCATTTTGTGATTTTAAGCATATAGATGTCATGCATGTTTTATTAAATTTATACCTAACTATTGAATTTCCCTTGGGGCAACTTTAATTGGCATTGTCTTTTCAAAGACATTTCCACTGGTTCTGAAATTATATGTTCACTCTATGTGTTTTAATTGCATTCTAAAAAAGTTTAAAAAATAAGAAAAAAACGCTTTCATTCCTGGTGCTCTTTATTATTTTGTGTAGATTGTAGTTCCACCTGCTATCATTTTCCTTCTGTCTGAAAGACCATCTTTAACATTTCTGTGTGAAGATCTTTATATATCTGAAAAATGCTTTAGTTTATCTTCATTTTTGAAAGATATTTTCACTGGTCATAAAATTATAGGTTCACAGATTATTTCTTTCCTTCCGGCACTTTAAGAATGTTGCTTCACTGTCTTATGGCTTCTGTTGTCTCTAAAGAGAAATTGGCTGGCATTGTTATCTTTGTTTCTTTTTTTATGTTGGGTGCTAGGATCATCTCCTTAATCACTGGCTTTAAGAAATTTGATTTTGTGTTTTGCTATAGTTTTCTTCGTGTTGCTCATGCTTGGAACTTGTGGAGATTTTTTGGATCTCTAGGTTTAGGGATTTCATCAATGTAGAAAAAATTCTGCTATCATTTCTTCCACTCACATTTACTATCTCTTCTCTTCTTTGGAGACTTCAGTTACAGAAGTCCCTCCCTTATCCATGAGGGATATGATCTAAGATCCCCAGTGGATGCCTGAACCCTTTAATTTAATACCTTTGCATCTTGACTAAGCACTTTCATGCAGTGGCCATAACTTTTGCAGTTAAAGATGTGACAGTGAAACTAACATGAATTTTTTTTGTTCTTCAAAGTTTTACAGATAGAAAATTTATTCTTACTGTGGGACTTGGCAATCTTAGCATTTTTTCTCTATTACATTGAGAACATTCACCTTATCACTTAGAGAGATCACCTTATGCCTTCTCTTTGGTACACCTGAATTATCAGTATCACTACTCTTGTTCTTGGGGTTATTATTAAGTAAAATAAGTGTTACTTGAACCCACACATTGCAAACTTAAGAGTGATCTGATAAACAAGAAAGTTATTAAGCAATCAAGGTATAGGTACTATATACAGCATGGATACTGGACCAAGGGGTCCTTCATGTCCCAGGCGAGGTGGTGTGAGTGAACATGAGATTTTTGTCACACTGGGATAACCAGCATACAATTAAAATTTTATGAATTATTTATTTCTATAGATTTCTATTTACTATTTTGGAGTTACCATTGGCTGTGAGTAGCTGAAACCACAGATAAGCAAGGAATATGGTACCTGTATATCAGCCTGCTTGAAGTGGTCTCATAGCTCACTGATGCTTTTTTCTTTTTCATAAAACTATCTTTTCGATTGCTGTGACTTTAAACTCACTAATCTTTTCTGAAGCAATTTCTAATCTATTGGCTCCATTTAGTGTATTTTTCATCTCAAACACTATAGTTTTCATCTCTGGAATTTTGACTAGACTCTGAATATTTTCCATGTCGCCAATAACTTTTCAAAAAATGAAATGTAGTGTTAATAGCAATTTTAATGCCCCTATCTTCAAATTCTACCATCTCTGTCAGATCAATATCAGTTTAATTTGATTTTTCTCCTCATAATGGCTCAGATTTCCTACTTTGCATGCCTGGCAGTCGTTAATCAGGTACCAGACATTTTGAATTTTGCCTTAAAGGGTGGTGTTTATGTTTGTATCCTTGTAAATGTCCTTGAACTTTGTTCTGAGACATAGTTATGTTGCCTGAAAATAGTTGGAGCCAAAGATTCTGCTTTGGGCATTGTCAGGAGGGACCACAGCAGCGTGTGCCTTGGGCTAATTCTCTAGTCCTGAGATAAGAGTATCGTACCTAATGCCAGGAGAATCAGGTTGGTGTTCAGCCTTGGTAGTGACAGCAGCACTGTTCCTGGGCCAGTGAGAACACCAGCCACCATCCTCATCCCCGCCAATCCTCTTGACTCTCCCCCAGTCTTTAGTATACGCAAATATACACAAATATGCTGAGTTCTCGGTGGGATACTCAAGGAGGGTCTTCTGCAGATCCCCAGGGCTCTCCTTCTGTGTCGCTCCCTCTATGGTATATTGCATATTGACCTTGTGGTCAACGGTGGACTGCATAGACAGTGGTTGTCTCCCTGGAATTATACAGCCCAGTGGTGTCAGAGTCCTCTTAGTTGGGCAGGTACACTCTTCAGTGTCCATACAGTGATGAGAGCGCCTGACAATACATTTCTCAGAATATGTCCAGTTGTTAAGTGATGTATGGCTCCAGGTTGTCCTGTGACATCTGCTTGACTTACTCTCCCTGGCCCTTCATCTCCAGCTCCTCAATTCGGGGTGTCTACCATTCCACTGGTTCTCCCTCCCCAGGCTGTGAAACTCTCAAGGCTGTGAGTTGGAGCAACCACGGACCAACCTCATCACCTCCCGTGTCTCCAGGATCACTGCTCACTGCCTGAAGCTCCATGTCTTCAAAACTAGCTCTTTCTCTCTCTTTCCCTCCTCTCCTCTCCCCTCCCCTCCCTTGCCCTCGTCTGTCTGTCTGTCTTTCTCTCTCTCTCTCTCTCTGGTTGTTTCAAGCAAGAGGTTGAATCCAGACCCTGTTACATTAGTCTCTGGTCCTGAGACCTGTTCATGGCCTCTTGTCTCCCTGTGGGCCACCCACAGGAAAGAAGCTCTTCAGAAATAGTGTGATCTCTCCTTGAGTCTCAGAGACTGTGAGTTTAAAGGGCCACAGTCAATTTGGCAGTAGTTTTTTTGTGTGTGAAAAAGAGATATGAATACATAAATTCAATTATATGACATTCTGGGTTTTTTTTTTTGGTAAGAATAGGCTTTAGTGTTTAGGGCAGTTTTACACTCTTGGCAGAAGGTACAGATTTCCCATATGCTCCCTGCCCCCACACATGAATAGCCGCACATGAATAATAGATTGTCATGTGCCAGTGTGGCATATTTATCACAACTGATGAAATTGCATTGACACATCGTTTTCAACAAAGTCTAAAGCTGACTTCGGGGTTCGTTCTTGGCTTTCTGAGTTGAAACTAATGTAAGATGGCACCGTGACCATAACACACAAGCTCCTCTCCTTGAGGTTTCCTAGTGCCCACTTTCTTGAAATGGAAAATGACCAGGCACCTGCCCGCTCTGCTCATCAGCCAATCACACTGCAGTGACTGAGAGGGAATTGCCATGGTCTTTCCTGGGGGTAGCTTTGGTGGGTGGTAAGTGGCAGGGAGTCACACAGGGACTGAACTCCTGGGAGAGATGGAGGTGTGGGAGGAAGGTGGAAGACACCAGAGACCCATCCCTTCCCTCCACACTGCCCCCAGCATGGACGCTGGCTCATCAGATGCCACTCAACACAAGGGCTGTTGCTATTGGGATGATAACGACCCCCACAGGATGTCTCTGAGTTTCCCTTTCCCTGGGCTGCATCCAGTGTAATTCCTTCTCACTCTGCAGTCTTCATATTCTTTAAAAGCATCTGGTTCAGGCATCTTATTTCACCCTGGAGAATGAGGCTCAGAGAGGGGCAGTAACCTGTCCAAAGTCACACAGCACATTGGGAAGATTCCAAACTACAGCCTAGACCTCTAGACCCTGGCCTGAGATGTTCCTTGACCATGACTGATTAGGTTAACTCTATGAAGGCAGTGTGCCTGGGCCTCTTGGCCTTGACACCTGTTATCAGTGCAAGTTGGCTTCTTTTGTCTCAGGACTGGTTTCTGTTTCTCTCTTAATGATTCCAATTTCAGGAGCATTTGTCTGGGTTTTAATTCTCCGGCCTTTCACTGTGCTTTCTCTCTGGGTAATCTGAGGCTTGCAGGCAGCTAAGTACGACATATACATTGAAATGAAATGCAATAAAAGATAATTGAATGTATTTCTTTCACGTCTGAGCAGTGGATTGGTTTCCAAGCACATCCCTGTTTCCTCTTCCCTCCTGCTTTTTGTTTTGAGTCTTTTCCTCCCCAGATTCCAATGGTCCCTGCCACTGCTCCTGAGGGATACACACATGACCCCGACTCTACAGCCTGACCCTGAAAGTTCCCGAGGCTGAGGAGGCAATGGCCAGTGTCTGCGTCCAGCAAGGCCTGGGAGGGTCCTTCCTTCCCAGTGAAGGAGAGAGAGGGGTCTCCGTCAGTGACAAGCAGGGAATCTGTGAGCAGAGTTGGGAGGGTCCCTGTGAACGGGCTGTCACCTAGGCGAGGACCCCGGCGGGAAGACCTACTTGCCCCTACACACACCCACTGGGAAAAGCTGGGTCCTTCTTGCTGCTCTGGAGCTGAGGAGCATGTCTGTGGTCACAGCTTCCAGTTCAAGCAGCCACAGTGTGTCCTCGTGAGTGTGGGATCAGCGGGGCGTCCTGGACATGGCTGCAAAGCATGGGCTCAGCTTGGGGAGTCAGGGAAGTCCAGCATCTCAGCTGTGACCTCACAGCTGTCCCCTCACTGTGACCAGCTCCCAGAACCTCAGTTTCCATCTGTCACACAGACCACAGGGGGTTTGCCAGAGGATTAAATGGAATTGTGACTGGGAAACGCTCAGCCGTGCCCAGTACACACGGTGGGTCCTGGGGGAACAGAGGCTATGATGTCCCTTCATTCTTTCATCCAGGACCCCCTCTGGCCCATGTCAAAAATACCTGAGGGCTGGTGAGAGGCTGAAGCCGGCTCTGGGACAGGGATGTGGCTGTTTTCCAGGAATGGAGGAGAGGCCAGCAAAGGCTTGTCCAGGATCCCTCAGGGAGTGGCAGGAAGCTGCTCCTTCTGAGGGCACAGCCCTTGGGCCCTCAGAGGCTGCTCAGGTTTCCAGAGGCCCCTGAGAGGCACAACCATCCCTGGAGTCTCGCCCTGAAGCCTCTGAGCTGGGTCCTGTGGGGCCGGGGGGACCGGCGTCCGGGAGCAGTGCGTGGGTCCCAGAGACAGGCCTGGTCAGATCATGGCAGCAGCGAGTTAGGAAGGAAGCTCAGGACCATTTAATAAGCTCTACTGTTTCCTCTCCACCTTCCTGCCCCCTCTCTGAGCTACAGGTTCCCGGAACCATTGCTATTCCTCAAACATGCCTCACATTTGCTCAAGCTGGGACTTCTGCCAGGAGCCCTTTTCCTCACAGACTGTCCCCCTCCACCATGAGCCCAGGGTTTAACCCACCTCCCCTCTGGGCTGGCTCCAACTCCACCTCCTCCAGGAAGCCTCTCGGCAAGCCCGGGCCAAGAGGACCTGCTCCCCCTTGAAGTTCATGTCCCCAGCTCAGGGACCTGCTGCCTCCTTTGAGGCTGCTCTTCCCTGACTCACCTCCACCCTCCCTGGAGCCGTGGCTCCATCAGACGGGGCTCCAAAGGCCTCTGGACCCCCAGGCAGGCTCAGTCCCACCCTCGCCCTCTCACTTCCTCCCTGCTGTGGCCTGGGCTCCTGGAGGCCTTCCTTGATTCCCTGTGGGTGCGGCACCTGCCTCATGTGAGGCTGGATGATTCCTGAGTCTGCGTCTCAGGGTCTGTGGGTCTGGAACGTGGCCCTCTGCGGTTTGCAGACTGCTGGATGCTCTGACTGTGGGATTTCTGGGGTCCGAGCTGCTCAGGTCTGAGACTCGGGGAAACGGAGGGGGTTGCTGGGTGCTGAGGCCCTGCAGTGTAAACTCTGGCTTCAAGGAGGCTCAGGCTTGTGGTTTAGGGGTTTTGAGCTTCACTGGCCTGGCTGAAGCAGGCCACTTACTCAACCCCAAAGGGCCACAGCCAAGTGCAAACCCCTCTGCATTCTAAATGGGGCTACCACCTGCTTTCTACTAATAATGTCTGAGGAATTAAAGGGGAGGCAGCCGGGACAGTTGAGAGACCTATCAATGGGTCCAAGTCCCCAGCCCCCTTAGGTTAGAGCCAGTGGGAGTGTCTGGCTCAAACTGCTGGGCCTCTCTCTCTGACAGGACAGCGTCCCTGAGGGTCAGTGCAGAGGGCAGACAATCCAATGTTCTGGGATGACGTGGACTCTGGTGAGAGCAGGTGCCAGACTCTGGGCTGGGCTCTGGGCTGGGCTCCAGGCGGGGCCCTGCTGTGGGTGGGAAGATGGCCACTCATTCACTTGTTTGTTAAACAGTGAGCACCCACAACCTGCCAACCACTGTCCAGACACTGAGGACTCAGTGATGAGCAGGCAGGGATGCCCCGCCCTCCTGGCCCCCCCCCCCCCCGATCCCACCCACCCAGCCACCGGGGATGCTCTTCTCCCTTGGGCAAAGGGTGTGACCTGGGCCTCTGGGAAGAATGGGACAGCTGGCTCAGCCTGTCTCCCCCTGGCTTACTCTGGTGGCTCTCTGCCGTTGTCCAGGACCCGCTAGCCGTCCCCTGCAACCCTGGGCTTGGCTTTATCTGACAGCTGAAGACTGGACGGAGTCTGGTGACTGCTGGAGTCCTCTTGCACCACGGTGCACATGTGCATGATGTAGCAAAACCAACCCCTCGCCCTCCTCCACATGCACATGTAGAGCCCCACCAGAGGGCACGGCACACCTGCAGCCTGACGCTCCTCACCTCTGTGTTGCCCCCCACCTCTCAGAACCCAGAGCAGCCCAGGCCTCTTCCTGTTTCATGGCTCCAGGAAAATTGAAAAATGAAGAAATGCTTAAACAGAGTCCTCAGCACCCTCTGGGTGTCTTTGTGGCTGGCAGGAGGCAGGGAGGATGAGGGCCATGCTGGGCTAAGGCTCTGGCTTCCGACATCTCTGTCCATTACTTGCTCAATGTCTCCTCCTCCCCCAACTTTCCCAGGCATCAGAAATGTGAGACACCAGGGGAGAAAGACAATGAGAAGGCTCATCGGTTTGCCAAACCCGGCTCCCCTTTCCGGGATGCCCTGCAATTCTGTCAAGCTGACCCTCAACAGAGTTCTCAGGTAGGACGAATCCTCCCTCCCTCCTCGATCTCATGTGCAGGAAAACAGGGTCTGTCAAACCTCCCGAAGCCACTGGACCGTCAAAGGCGAGGGCTTGGGGAGACAGATCTCTTACTCTGGTGGCAAATTTCACTTCAAATGATCCTTAATCCAGTCTCCCTGCTGACATTTGGGAGCCTGATGGCCCTGAGCGGGTTCGCCCTTCCCCTAGCCCCTCCCCCACTTCAACCTCCAGCTTCTGTGGGCACAAAATAACGCAGCAGAGCATGGCAGTGGGTGGGTGGCGAGGACCGCTGGGCTTCTCACAGTTTTTCAAGGGAACATCACAGAGCACAAAGCTTTGTGTTTCAGCGCCTGCGCGAGAGCATCATTCATTCATTCAATCAGTTCTTCAGCTCCCAGGCACTGGGTTCGCTGCAGTTTGTGATCCTCCTGAAGCTCTGGGGTCTTCAAAAATCAGGCTCTGATTGGAGTGTGTGGACGAACAGCCAGGAGCCTGCATGTTGGGGGCTGTGAGAGGCAGGAGCCAGGTGCGCAGTGGTCAGAATGTGCTGGGTACACAGGTAACAGAAAACCCCACAACAAAAGCTCAAGTCATTGAGATGTGAAATGGGCACACACGAAAAGACACTGGGGAGATGACTCCAGGGTCCATCAGATGCTCCATGAGGCCTGTAAAGACCAGGGGTTTTCCTGTTATTATCCTTGGTCAAGATAGGAAGCCGAGGCTCAGGGAGAGGACCCCAGGTGGAGTGAGGGCAGGGGGCTCCAGGGTGGTCACATTCCAGCCACTGAGCTCTGACCCTGCAGGGCCCTGGACAGAGCTGGCACAGCAGGTGCCCAGGTAGTCCCTGCCTGCTCCGATGACTACCACCTGCACCCCGGCTGGTGGCCGGGCTGACCTCTCTCCTGGCCTTATTCTCTGCTCTCCTGTGACCCAGGGATCCAAAACCCGCCTGTGGTGTGGGGAGATGTGCCTTTCCTCCCCAGGATGATGAGCGGATACCTAGTCTCATCAGTGTGGGACACACAAGGGTCAGGAGACAGCCATCACTGTCTTGGTGTTGACAGTGGCGTTCTTTGAGGAACAGCACACATTTATGCAGAACTGAAGCACGTGCTCAGCACGCACCATCACATTCTGTATCTACAGACGCATCAAAATACACAGAGCCGCTTCCAGGCACGTCACAGCTCAAGGCTCCTCACCAGGCTCGGGCGCTGACTGTGACTGCTGGAGAGGCCTCAGCTGCTGTCCCTACCCACACAGACCTCTGCCTGTGTCTGCCTGACAGCCTGCCTGGCCCTCCTGGCTTTCCAGGAGATGACCCACTCATCACATCCCATGGAGGAGGGAGCTGGGAGAGACCCCAAAGACTGTGGAGAGCTATAGCCCCACTTTACAGATGGGGAAACTGAGGCCAATTCCCCATCCAATCACTCATATCACAGTTTAATAAGTGCCTACTATGCGCTGGGCTTTGTTCTGGGCACTGGGGATGCAGCTGTGAACAAAACCAAACCTCCGTCCTCCAGGAGCCGTGCTCTGGTCAGGAGACCATCAATAAGCCAGTGAGTGCTGGGTACTGAGGGGTACCTGGAGACATCTACAGTGGACAGAGGGAGAGAGCAATGGAATGGGGGGCACAGAGGGAGCCACAAACAAACTCACTGGTCAGGTGACTGCTTTAGATTGAATGTGTCCCCCCAAAAGTACAGGTTGGGAGCTTAATCCCCAATGCAACCAGTTACTAGGACGTGGGGCCTAATGGGAGGTGCTTAGATCCCGAGGCTCCACCCTCGTGGGATTAATGTTGATTATAAAAAGGCTGCGGTGTGTGAGTTTGACCTCTTGCTCTCTCACCAGGTGATGATACAGCAAGAAGGCCCACTCCAGATGGCAGCCCAACCTTGGCTTGCTCAGCCTCCAGAATCAGGAGTCAAATAAACTTCTATTGTTTATAAAATACCCAGCCTGTGCTGTTCTGTGGCACAAGATGAATTAAGACACAGTCCTGAGGACAGAAGAAGTGAGGGGAAGAGTGTGCTGGCACCTGGGCACAATGTGTGCCAAGGCTTGGTAGGCACACTGAGCTGCCTGGGGAAGAAGGTTCCTTCACCCACTCACGTCCAAGTGGCTTGGTCACCTGCACAGCCCATGTAGAGGGGAGGGAAACAGAGGAGCAGGGCAAGTCCTTGTTCTCACAGTCTTGTTGGGGACACAGGGTCAATAATGAGTATAGTTCCTGGTGGTCAGAGTGCATACAGGGACTGACCCAGGGGCAGAGAGAGTGTAGGAGGGTCCAGGCAGGCCTAGGTGGCTCCTCACTCTCACACTTCCTTCTTTAGCTCCCAGGACTCAGTTTTCCCATCTGTACAGTGGGACATAGGGTATTAATAACACCTTCCTTATGGCAGTGTGGACTCCTGCACTGGGCCATAAACTGGAAGGGCAGCGCCACTCTGGCTGCAGAAGCTTGTTCAGTTGAACAGCCAGTGTGCAGAACAGCGAGGACCCTTGGGGTGTGAGGAGGACCCAGGGATGGAGACATGTAACCTCCCTCTTGAGGGAAGAGTAGGGAGTCAGCTGACCCAGGGGCAGGGGAGGCGCAGCGTGGTCAAAGGCTGGGAAGGTGCAGGCAGTGGTGTGTGGGGCTTTGCTAGTCCCTGTCCCTCTCTGAGCTGCACTTTGTTTTATCCATGAAATGGAGCTACTAACTTTGCCCTGCACACTGCAGAGGGTCAAAGTGAAGGTCAGGAGTGCCAGCTCTGTGATGTGCTCACCCGGGAGCCCCACACACCGTTGCCTGCACCCTCTCAGCCTTTGACCACGCCTGGGAGTGGGCAGCCCAGGACACGGGGCTCTGAGCTATGTGATGGCTCCGTGAGTACAGGGAAAACTACAAATGGGAAAGCGACTCTTAGGCACGTGTAGCAGCGACCTGCCAGGCCTGGTGCCAGGAGGCTAGGCCTTCATGAGAGGAGAGCTGAAGGATGCACTGGGGGAGGGGCAGGACAGCAGACTACGGACAGGGGACAGCACATGTAAGGGCCCTGGGGCATGAACTTCTATGGGGTCCATAGTAGGGGGCTTGGGAAGGAGAGGCTGAGGGCCGAGGTGGGTGGGAGCAGACACAGGGCCTGGTGGGCAGGGTCCAGAGCGAGGTCAGGAAAGACCAAGGGCTGCATTAGGGAGGGAGAGCACACAACCAGGAAGCCCCCACTCCAGGCTCAGCTCAGAGTTCAGGCCATCAAAGGTGCTGGGGACAAGGAGGAAGGAGGGAAGGACAAGAGGGAGGGTGTTTCTGCAGCCCTGGACCCATGGGGAAGTTCCAGGTGTTGGCTGGAGATGGCCCCCCACTAGAGCCATCTGGGGCTCCACGCTGGGCAGGCCCTGGGCCCTGGGCAGGTCAGTCAGCTGCATCGCCCACAGCCCAGGAAGGGTCTTAGGTAGACACTGCCCTGAAGCCATGGCCTAAGCATCAGGCTCCTCTGCCCAGTGAACTCAGATTTCCGGGCCCTGCCCTGCTCAGGGACACCCAGAGGTGTCCAATGGCCTACTGAAGACTCCACTCCACATGCACGGGCTGGTTAGCCCCCAGGCCTGGGCCGCAGCTCCTCCACCTCCTTGCTGAATGCCTGGCTGGAGACGCGAGCACAGGGGAGATGACAGGGTTGTCGCTTCAACGCTGCCTTGTGCCGGAGCTGCACTAGCTGGCCATGGGTCCCCTGGGCCTTGCAAGTCTTCCCAGCTGGGGAAAAGGAGGCACAGGGGCTTCTCATCCCGTCTCTTCATCCTGGGCCACAGCTGTCACCTCTGCTGCCTCTGAAACTCTGCGTCTCCCTCATTCATTGGTCCATCCACCCAGCAGGGTTCACCGCGCACTGGCTGAGCCAGGCCCAGGGCGGGCAGCGGGGCATGTAGCATGGGGCCTGCCATCAGGGCTGCTGTCAGGACCTTGGGTCTCCAGATGTCATAGGATTCCCTCTAGCCTGTGTGACGGCTCTGTGTGCATCTGCACCTGTCCCTCAGCTATTGCTTAACAGGAGGCCGAGAACCCTGCTGGACACCATGTACCCACCTGTACCCTTAGCCACTCACCTGCTTCAGGAAGGAACCTGCTCCAGCTCCCCTCGATTTACCAAAGCAATTGAGTGGCCCCAGAGCCAACGCTTATCAAAAGAACTAAGACTTAACCCCAGGACTTTGTCTCTGGCCCGTGCCTCCCGCCCCTCCCACCTCTATACCCACATGGCACCAGCTGCTCCAGGTTCCTGTGATGCTACTGTCCTAAGAGTCCAGGAGCATCCCACTGGACCATCCTGCTCTGTGATCCTTACCTTCTCACTTTGGAAATTATCTTCAGCTTTGCCCTGATTCTCCAACGACACTGACATTTCATTATCCAAACTTGCATAACTCGTTCCAGTGCTAACCTTTGGCAGGTGCCGCTTTCAGCGAGTCTATAAAGAAACACCGTCCCCAGAATGCATGATCAACCCCCAACCTGAGCCCTCTGCTGCCCTTTGAAGCCACTTCTAAATCACCTTTAGCAGTTCCTTCTCCAGGCCTTCTCCAAATTTGAGTTCATAACGGCCACATAATGTTATCAGCCACCACAGTGGAAATTAAGACAATTATGTTGGGCCATAAACTCCTGCAGATGTAGGACCCACAGTGAGTCATGGTCTCTCAGGCTGAGGAGGCCACCAGTCCCACCAGCTGCCCTTGATGAGTCTATCTAGAGGACAGCACTGGCTACAGTTACAAAGTGACATACCTTGGGCTCCCAGGGGCGGAAGCCACTATCCCTCTCAAGAGAGAGGGCCACAGAGCTGGCCTGTGTCACCTGGGCCCTGCAGGGACCCCCAGACTGTTTGAGCTCTAGGGTCCCCTCCCTTTCCTGCTCTCTTCCTTCTGCTCTCAGGACAGCATATGTCCTGGGGGTCTCTCCTAGAGAACGTGGCTGCACTTTGATTCCAAACCCTGATGGAGGAGGCTCAGTTCCTGTTAATAGTTTCTGAGCTCCAAGCAGAGATAGTGTCTTCCAATGGTTAGCCCAGAGGCTTTGGGGAATTCTGATTGCCATCCCAGACTTCCTTGCTGAGAGGCCTCAGGCAAGTTGTTTGAACTCTCTGAGCCTCATCATTTTTCTTCTTAATAAAATGGGCAAAGTAGTGTGCCTACAAGAAATTGTGCCATGAAATTGACAAAAGGAAGCAGCTAGAGGCAGATTCCTGGGCTCAACTGGTACTCCCAAAGCTCTGAGGAAAACACATGGCCCCTCTGTGCCTCGGATCCTTCTCTGGAACATGGAGACTGTGGTGGCCTCTTGTTCAGGAGGCTGCCGGGACTCCAGGAGCTCATTTGTGTGAAGTGGCTGGTCCTCCGTGAGCCCTCTGGTCACTCTGACTTTGTTACTCTTGTTGCTGGTTTGTTGTTGTTACCAGGCTTGCAGGCAAGCACTTTCGATTTGTCTTTGTGCATCAACCTCCTGGCATAGAGTCCAGATACAGTAAAGGCCTGACCCTGGGCACAGCAAAGACAAGGACCTGAGAAGAGATTGCCTGGGTGTAAAACCCTGGTCTACCACTGCCAAGCTGTATAACCTTGGGTGAGTTTCTAAACCTCTCTGTGCTTAAGTATCTTCATCTGTAAAATCAAGGGGAGAGGGTGGGCAACATAGGCCTGCTTTGTGGGGCAGTTAAGGACTAACGGGGGGAGGAGTTCAGCACAGGGCCTGGTGCCCGTGAGGGCTCGTTTTCGGTACTCCCAGCCCCAGGGAGCGCAGCACCAACTCCTGTCCTCCATCACTGCACTTAGGAAGAAACTGAGGCCAAAGACACTAAATTCAGTGCTTGGCAACAAGACACTATACGACCATGCTAAATTATGCAGGATGGACAATTAGAGAACAAAATGATCTATAATAAAGAGCTAATTGGGCGGGACACAGGCCGAGTGTCCCAGCAGCCACAAGAGGGAGAGAAAGTGCAGCCTGGGACAAGGGCGGCCTCTCTGGGGCCCAGGGGTTCTTGTTCACTAATACCGAGATTTCTTTTAATATAAGTGATGCACATCATTGTAAAACACTTGGAAAGCACAGGGTGCATATAAATCACTGGTGCCTCACTTCCCAAAGAGAGTAGCTGCTAAAATATTGAGGCCTTTGTTTTTTTTGATTCATGCCCAAGTACATATTTTCATTGTTCATTTCCCACTGGAGGGTGCTCTGATCACCCTCGCTCACCCTCAGTGAGCAATGGCCAAACATAACCTGACCCTGGGCAGAGGAGACGGGCAGTTCACAGCAGTCACACATGCTCACCTTACACGGGAGGAGGTGCTGTGTGTCACAGCAGCCGCTGGAGGCCCAGGCTTGCTCTCAGGACAGAGGGAACCAGCAGGTATCCCAGAGGCAAACTTGGCCCCTGCTTCCTTCCTACCTCACTTCCTCCCCCATCTCCTTCTGCTGTCCAAGTCCCCTGCTCTGAGGCCCCTCCTGGAATCCTACTTACAACTCGGACCCCGAGACCCCTCTTACCCTCTCCTGGTCCTTTTCTTTGCGGCTCTTAATGCAACTTCCACACCCCGCAGCTGTGGCTCCCTGGTTGCCCCTTCTAGAACCTGGGCCCCTGGGCTCTGGACAGAATGCTTGTTGCCTGGGCGGCAGCAGCAACAGTGGGTGGAAGAGGCTAGAGCAGGAGGGCCTTCAGCACTGGCTGTGCTCTGCGGGTGAGGCTGTGACCCTGTCCTCAGGTGGCCTCATCTGGCCTCTTCCCACCAGAGCCCTGGGAAGCTCTCGCGTTCACAAGGTAGGCAGGCAAAGCTGGCTGGTGAGGTCCCAGCCACATGTGCTACATGGCGGAGTAGTCGGGGTTCCCCAAAGGCTCTGCCAGGGTCCAGGGCGGGGGTTGAGTGCTGCCTGATGAGCTCGCAAGCTGGTGCGACCCGGCTCTGAGTTCCAGAAATGGCAGTGGACATCCAGGAGTGCCAAGTGACCCTGCCGCCCACTGCCAGGACGAGTCTGGCTAATTTGAGGGGAACAGGCCTCTCTGGATTTCACCTGCACTCCATGCTTGGAATCTGAGCTCTCAGCAGGGTCCCTCTTGGAGCTGCACAGACACCAGGGACAGGGACGCTCTCTGGCTGTCCAGGCCCCCTGGGCTTCCCTCCCTGGTCGGCTCATCTGCCTCCTCCTCACCCTCAGGGAATCACAGCCCTTGTCTCCATACCCTAGGACTCACGCACTGCTCCCGGTGATCCCAAGGAAGGACGCACCAGGGACTCTGCTGTCCCAGGGCCGCCCCTGCCAGAAGTGCCTTCTGGGGAGCGGCGCGCCCCCTGGTGGTGCAGGTGTGAGAAGGCGGAGCGGGCGAGGGGCAGAAGGCAATCTTTTGTCTTCAGGACAAACTTCTTGTCCAGCTCCACTCTGGACTGTCCAGCTCCCTGACCCCATACCATTCTCACAGTCTCCCAGGACCCCCAAGTCATTGCACTCAAACCCTCATGGATCATCTACCCTACCCTGTCTCTCTCTGCAGTTTCCCCAGTCTCAAGAGGCACTACCTCCACCTGGAGGCTCTGGCCAGAGTCGCTGGCCAGAGTCCAAAACTTGTCCTTGATGCCTCCCTCCCCTTCACCTGTTCCCAACACATCAATCTCCTGAACATCCTCAAGATTCCCTCTCTGCACTGCTGTGGCTGCATCCAGGCCAACACGTGCAGCTGGTCGTGTGCTCGCCTGGACCCACAGAGGCCTCTGTCCTTCCCAGCTGCTCCCACACGCCCCAGTCAGACTTGCATTCTTTATGTGGCTGCCAGGGGGACTTTAAAATCACAACTCATGTCATGCCGGCATCTGTGGCATTTCTGAGAAAGTCCTCAGTGCCCTACCTGTCTGGCCTTGCCACCTGTGCAGCCCGGCCCCGCCCACCTCTGCAGCCTTGGCTCCTGCCTCAGGTTCCCCCGCGCAAGATGATCCGTTCACACTGGCCGGTTTGCTGCCATTCAAAGCCCTGAGCCTCCACCATATTATATCTGGTTCTTTTTGTGGCTATTGCTATAATGCCAACTTGTCCTATTAGACCCGAGTCCTCTGGGAGGCAGGTGTGTCTGCCTCAGTCACTCCAACCTGGGCACCGAGCTCCGTACTTAGGACCAAGAGGTGATTATGTATACTGGGGACCTGGCCTGTCTGGGACCTGTCTACTCCATGGCTCAAACCCAAGCATGGGACAAACCCACTTTTGTGGAAGGACGTGAGGAGAGTCTACCTGTCCACAGCTGCCTGGACCATCAGGGTGGAACCAGAGGCCACAGCCCATGCACAGCTAGACTGGAGGTGCACTGCCGTAGTGGGGCCATGTGCTCTCTCTACCTGGCATAGCCACTGCGGTGACCAGGCACCTGTCTCACCTGGGGACGGAGTCACTCTGACCTCCGTCTCCCCACTCTGCCTTCAGGTATTGGGGCCAATATGGTCCTACCCCCTGCAGGGTCCAAACCTGCATCTCTACTCAGCCCTGCGGAAGGGTCCTCTGAGGACGCCTGGTTTTGCGCTAAGTGGTTTTTGAGTTTTTGCTAGCAATGGTCCCTTTTTGTGGGCAGGGTTCCCGGGGGCCTCCAGTCATTGAGCTGGATGGAGAAATAAGAAGAAAGAACCCTCATGTCACAGGAGCCACGCAGAGGGCTCATTTTGAGACGAACGGCCTGTTCGCTAGAAAATCGGAATGGCTGGCGCTGGGTTTCTGGAATCCCTCTCCTGTTCTCTGGCCTCCTTTCCTCTCCCCTGGTTCCTCCTCCCCAGCTTGATGCCTTTGTCCCCTTGTTCTTCTTCTTGCTTAACTAAGAGACAACATTTTCTTTTCTTTTTCTTTTTTCTTTTTTTTGGCAATACAAAAAATCCTCCAGGGAAAGGTACAGAAGAGACACAGCAGAACTGACAGGGAACTCCGATTGCAGGGACCAAAGACACCATTTTCAAATGGCAAAACGTGATTAGAAGCTAGACTGTTAATGTCCGTCACAGCTGGAGATGGAGGAGAGGTGGCCTGGGGCTGAGACAGACCCAGATGTGCACCCACCCTCAGCATCTTGCCCCACCCGTCCTCTCTCTCCTTCTCACCTGCCTCCCCCCGCCCAGGCTTCCCTCCCCCAGCGCCATGCTTTACACAGAATCTTAGAAAATTAAATCCCCCTAGCAGTGTTCACAACACTGCATGTTCCAGATGCCAAGCTGAGTATTTTACATGAGTATCATTTTCTTTCACCCAAAATAACAGTTATGCGTCCTTCTTTTCTCCATTCGTGGGACATTTATAAACCTCTGCCAAAGTCAAGGGTATTACTCAGCTTTTCATCACTACAACAAAATATCCGACGCAGGCTCCTCATGAGGAACGGGAGGGATATTCAGCTTATAGTTTTGGAGGCTGGAAGGTCAGAAAGCATAGTGTGTGCTCTTGTGAGGGCCATGACAGGTGACAGGGGGAGGCATTCATCTTGCACTGGCAAGAACAAGAGAGACGCTTGCTTGCTTTATACCCAGCCTCTCCAGAGAACTCAAAGGAGTGGCATAAAAACTACCTTAATAGCATACCCCCAATCCCTCAAGGACTTCCCATTAGGCCCCACCTCTTAAAGGTTCTACCACCTCTGGATACCACCACTGTAGGGACCAAGTGTTTAATGCCTGTACCCTCAGGGACACCCAAACCATGCCTATCGCATCAAGACAGTATGCTGAATGCAAAGCCAACCAGCATTTATTGAGCAACAATTATACGCCAGTCACCCTTATCTTTTATACCTATAATGATAGATACCTGTAACAATTTTATAACAGTTTGTACCTATAACAATCCTCTTCCTACAGCCAAGAAGCAAGGCTTATGGCTTGGCACTGAGATTGCATGGCACCTGCTCTGGGTCTCTTGGCCATCCAGCAACATGTCTTATCCATCTCTCTCCCATCTCTGTTTCCTGTCTTGTCAGGAAGAGAGGGAGGGAGAGGGCCATGTCTAAAGGTGAGCTGTGAAGCTAGAAGACTTGGCTGCAGAAGGGAACATGGAAATGTAGGGAGGCTCAGAGGGAACCCAGAGTGGGGGGAGCAGGATTGTCCACAGGTCCTGGCTCCAGGCCCGAGTCAGACTTAGATCCCTCAAGCTCCCCCCAAAAGACACCCCTGGAGCACTACCTTCCTCTCTCCCCTGATTTCTCTTCTTAAGTGACAGTATTTTCCTGTTACTTACAAGAAGCCCTGATTTGATGCCAAGGAAACCTGTTTATTTTTAAAAATCTGCATTAAAAAAGCTCCATTTCTAACTATGAGCATCTCTTTCTCAGAGAGCCCTCATAAATAACAGAAAGGAGGTTTTTGCAAACCTTTATGGAAATTAAACCCCCAGTCCGGGCACACACTTGTTTAACAAGTGATAATTAAGTGCTGACAATATAATTTCAGCTTGGAAGAAAATGTGTTTTTCATTAAGAAGTAATCAAAGAGATCCTTGTACAGAGGAGCCCAGTCTCCTCTGCAGGAGCTCAGCTCCTCAGCTGACGGGGGCTCTGGGTCTGTACTGAGTGTCCACTGCTCCCCGCCAGGTGGGGCACTGGGATTTCTATGCCCCACAAACCCTGAGGCATTTCCTGGAAGGTGGCTCAGCCAGCCCCTCTCAAGGGACTATTCCCCTACCCTGATGTCCCAGCCCTGAATGTGCTCAGAGCTGGCTGGCAGGACCTGAGTGCTGACCCCAGCTTCAGAGAGGGTCAGGACACTCTGGTCTCTATAGCCCCTACTGTGCCCCAGGGCCTTCAGAATTAATGTCTCAGCCCTCGTTTCACAGAAGAGGAAACTGAGACCTTGAGATGTGGAGTCCCTTGCTCAAAGCCACACGGTGATGAGAGGCCACAGATGTGGACTTGTCTGAATCCTGGATCATGCTGTCCCCCAGGGCCACCCTTCCTCCAGTGAGCTCAGTGTTCTGGGCTTCAGTGTCCCCATCTGTATGGAGACAATACTAATGTTCTCCTTATGAGGCTGTTTGAGGACGAAGTAAGTTGATTAAATAAACAATTATAATAGTGCCTGAGACATAGTAGGCCCTTGGTATGTGTCAGTCACAAAGCTTAATAATGATAATGATGATGATGATGATGATGATAACAACAAAAACAACTATGTCAGTAATAACACCCACAGCATTCTGGTATTATTAATCAAATCTCTCTCCTCCAACCTATGGACAGTCTGCCCCTTTATCACCCCCTGTATCCCCTTTAGGACTCCCCGTGGGCGCCAGAACATCCATTTGTCAAGGGAAATGGAAAGAACTTGTGAACTGTGAGCCATGCTCAGCTGTGGCCAACTATGACCTGCTGGAATAGTTTGTTTCCATTTGTATCCCAGAGTCCCCAGAATTGAGACCCCTCTCACCTCTCCTCACCTACCCTGCTTCTAGGACATCCTGTCCCTCTTGACATCACCAGCCTTTGCTCATATGGGTTCCTCTTCCTGGAAAGACTTAATCCATTTCCCACTGATGACATTTGCTACCCCAAGGCCCAATTCAGGCACCCCTTCTGGAACTCACTCAGAACCCAGGTCATGTGCTCTGCCCCTGAGCACAGAGCGGAGACTCCTGGCCTGATCCCGAGGGCACTGCCATGTGCCAGCTCCAGCACACCTGCCCGGCAGCCATCTCCATCCTCACAGAACCCTGTGAGTGGACTTTGTATCTCTGTTTCCCAGCTGAGGCTCAGGAAAGGGATGCACTTGCCCAAAGTCACACATCTAGAAAGTGCCAGAACCCAGATGGAGACCTACATCTGACCAATCCCAAATCTCGGGCTATTGACACAACATCAAAGTGCCTTCCTTTCACTGTGAGCTCCTGTGATTCCAGAGCATACCTTCCCTCAGGGCAGCAGAATGTGGCATCTGTAAGTTCACACTGGTGTTTGTCCCTGACCCAGGATTCAGGGGAAAACATCCATGCCCCATCCACATGAACCCAGGCACACAAGGCATAGGAGAACACCCAAACTCTCCAGAACATTCCAGAACGTGTGAGGCACACAAGGCATAGGAGAACA
>PVHX01022438.1:0-27704 GCA_004024805.1 Geosciurus inauris | reverse complement strand
ATGAATCCTGGGCCCTCGAATGTGTCTCTCTTAGAGGAAAAGGATAAAAGGAAATAGAAGTGAATGTGCAAGACACTTTCGCAGTATCCTATGGCTTTATCTCATCTGAAGCAAGATCTATGGCCGAACTAGACCAAATATCAAAACACTTTGATGTGTTGTCCTTTAGCTCTTCAACCCTGGAATCTCATCCATAAAATGGGGATAATATTACCCATTCTACTGAGTTACTACTGTGAGTGGCAATAGAAATCAGACAATGGATCATCAGACAATGGTCCTTGGGATGAATACGCAAGTGAAGGATCACAATTATTATTATCAAGATAGTATTCAATAGTCTTTTCTTTCATTTGTTTACTTCCCTTGGGAGTTTCTCTAGATCATATGGATATTCCCTTTCCCCCATTCTACAACATAAAGTAGCAGAATCTGCTGAGAAATGATACACAGTGATGCTGGACATTGTTTTGGTTGCTATCAAAACATTTGGCCATTAGAGAACTCACAGGTTCCTTGAACAATTATGGAGCTTCAGAAGTCACCTAGTGTGAATGCCTAGCCCCAGGAGTATTTGTATCTGGATTCTTCCAGGTGGAAGTGAAGGAGAAAGGCCAGAAAGTCAATCCTAAAACCCTCATGGAATGGTAATTCTTAATCTCCCATTGTAATTAATTCTAATTTGAACAAATAGAACATGGCTTTTACTTACCAAAGGTCAAATTTAGTTTTTCCTATGTCCTATGCTTAAGCATAAACAAAATTCAGTGATCACCTGTGGTTAATCTGCTTCAGATAGATGACAATTGCCCATACTCTCAACCACAGGAATACAACTCCTGTATTTTCTAAGTACTTCTTCCTTACTAAGGAAAATAAGCCTTAATGGGAGCCTGTTTGGTGTGTTGGGTGATTTCAACACTTCACAACTTGTCAAGACAAGCATACTTACTCATTAGTATATCCATTGTACAGATGAAAAAAGTAAAGACGTGGAGAGGACAGCCCAGGATGATTTGACTCCAAATCCAACACAGTTTACTTCACCCTATGGTCTTCCCTCTACTTGTTTTTACTTCCTACCAATGGCCCTTTGGTTACCATGCTTAATACAGTCATCAGAATCCAAAAGAAGCATCAATAGTTATCTTCCCCTCAACCCTAAGTGGGCAGCCCTGGCAAGGCAAGAGCCAACAAAGCTTTCACTTAGGCTACACTTTACAATTACTTTATCTCCAAGATAAATATCAGCTTTTATTCAAGTCCTAGGTACAACAGAAAGCACTTAAAACTTTCTGTTCACAGGTAGCCCACCTTCTCTCCTTGCAAGGCTTCCCTTTCCTTCCCTAATTAAAAAGCCAGTGGATAAAGAGTCTATCCACCAAATCAAGGCTAGCAAGGCCATGCATTTCACAAGAATGGAACTTACTTCTGATCTACAATTCAGCTAAATGCAAACAATGTCTTTATTTGGCTAAAGTATCATTTCCTTGGGTAAAATATGTGTCCCCATCCTCAGTCCTGAAACAAGAAGGAGTCAAAGTTTTTCACAAGTTTCTATCTCCTCTCTCCACCTTTTTGACTTACTATAACACAAACAGTTCAAATAAAATGAGAAGAACCTGCATTTAAGCACTCCACATGGCAGGCCATCTCATAAACATCTCATTTAATTTTCCCAACATCCTTTCCAGGTAGCTCTGTATCATCCCTATATTGCAGAAGAGGAAACTGGTGCTCAGAACAATTAAGTGAATTTGCCCAAGATCACAGGCCTATAAATGGCAATGCCAGAATTCCATCCTAGGTAAGTATGACTCCAAAATGTAGATTCTCAATCACTGACAAACCATGTTATGCAGATTGAAGTTTGAGATTTGGTAGATGGGTTCAATTCAACATGTAGCACTACCCCTATGGATGAGGTACAAGATTAGGTTCTGGGGATACTGGTGATCAAGATATTTTCAGATATTTTCACTATCTAGGTAGACAGGAAAGACAGGGAGCAAAGACCAGTTAAATAACATAGTAAATGATATACTAAAGCAGAGTTCAGATTTCTGCAGATGCAGAAGCACCTCAAAGACAGGATTATTTTTTGAACAGCATAAAAGTATATAAGGGTAGACAGGCATAGTGGTGCATGCCTGTAATCCCAGCTAGTTGTGAGGCTGAGGCAGGAGGATCACAGGTTCAAAGTCAGCCTCAGCAACAATGAGGTGATAATAAGCAACTTGGTGAGACATTGTCTTTAAATAAAATACAAAATAGGGCTGGAGATGTGGCTCAGTGGTTGAGTGTCCCTGAGTTCAATCCCCCCCCCAAAAAGTATACAAGGGTAATTGAGATGAAGATGATAACAATATTCTTATGTGGTCACAAAGTAAATATCAAAATGGAAACAAAATGGAAACCTATAGAAAGTAAATAAGAAGTCCTTTTTTAAGGGCCTTTAAGAAACAGAAACGGGGAGTCATTCAATGGACATAAAGTGTCAGTAATGCAAGGTTAGTTCTAGAGGTCTGCTGAGCAAGTTGTGTCTACTGTTAACAATAAAGTATTGTGCACTTAAATTTTGTTATGAGGGTAGACCTCATGTTAAGTGTTATTATTAAAAATTAAAATAATACATATTTTCAACCATAGCAATATTTAAAATAGTATTATTTTTTTAAAAAATCTAATCAAATTTATAGTCAAGAAAAGACTAAAATAAGTAACCAACATTTTATTAGATATGAGTTTAATAAAGCATGTGTTGCACAAAATTGACTTAAAAAAAGGAAGAAGATTAGAATTAATGAAAAAAATCTAGAATCTTTGCTTTTATTAAGTACATCTCTGCTTGCCTAGAGGCCTGAGATAACTCCTCGCCTCACCAGACAAGTTTTCAACTCTCTATTTAAAAATATTATGAACATCACTCCCACTGACCCTGGCTTAGTGCGGACAAAGGGCACACTGCAGTTTTGACTCATGGGCTAACCTTTGGGAGTTGGGAATGAAAATTCCAGCTGCAGTCCTTCTCCCAAGTTTACATCCTAGAGAAACTCATGCACTTGTGTACGAGGAAGCATGTACAAGAATGCTCATAGCAGTTTTGTTTATAAAAGCTGAACTGTAAATGTACACTGATGAGAGAAAAGATAAATAAATTATGGCACACTCATTTAATAAAATACAATTCAGCAATGATAAGGAACTGGATAAAGTTTTATATAGGTGAATCCCACATACTAATGTTGTATAACAGACCTAACTCACAATAGCACACATATAATTCTATCGTATAAAGTTCTAAACGAAGCAAAAGAAAACAATGTGTTACTTAGAAATATATATATATGTATGAAAAACAATCAAAAAAGAAGGGAATAATACACTTGGAATATAAAATAGTGGTTAGCTGTGAGGGTAGGCTGGAGATGATGATCCAAAAAAAAGGGAATATGATTAGATTTATGTCTTCATTTAAAATATTATTAATTCCCTACTGCATATCAGGCACCATTCTAGGTCTTGGGGAATACAGTAGTGAACAAAACAAAAATCTATACCCTCAAAGAGTTTATATTCTAGTAGGATTGATGCAGTGCTGTTGTTAAAATTGTTGTAGAGCTCTTACCTGGCACATGTGAGGCACTGGCTTTGAGCTTTAGCACCATATAAAAATAAATAAATAAATACATTTCTTGTTTTGTTAGTCAGTGCTCATGAGCACTCATTTTATTGTTACACGGTTTAACTTACATGTTACATGCATTCTTTTGTGTGACTATAACAGCACATAATACAAGAAAAAATACTTCAGAAGTTGTAAGTATCCTTTTATGTAAGGTCTTAATTTCAAGCACTGCAACAGAGGATTGCTTTGAGAACAAGTGCAGATATTGAATGTGGCAGTGTGTCTTCCCATCTCCCATGGGTTACCCACTCACTTATCCAGAGGCAGGGCATTTGGGTTCATGGGCATGAAGCACAAGCACTGCCACATAGAATTAATGGTTTCTGAACCAGAACACCTCTTAGTATTCTCCAAATTTGTACAACTAATTAAGTAAAAGTGTATCACTAGAAGCTCTCAAGCTGCAAATGCCAGCTCAACTAGGGGAAGTTTGGTTCAGGTTAACTTCCAGCACTCAGCTGATTTCTCGGATTTCTCTTTCTCTCCCTCTTTCTCTCCCCTCATCCTCTCACTCCCCACTCTTTCTCCCAAGGAGGACACAGAGATACTCTGAGAAGTGTGACTTCTTTGAGTGAGCCTTCCAATGATTGTATACTCATGGTGAAATACAAAAGTCACAAACCAATTTTCCTTGTTTAGGAGAGGAATGTCAAGTCACCAAGACTTTGAAATCAGACAGACCTTGACTGAAATCCTAACTCCACCACTGAAGTTGGGGCAAAGTCAATACAGGATGGCTGAGCTCCACTCTCTTCATCTGTAGAATTGGGCATATTTTCAATTCTAGATGGTTTGTGAGACCTACATTAAATAACACATGTAAAGGATTGCCTCATGGTGGGTGCATTGTAAGTCCTGATTGCCTTCACATATTGCCATAAAAAAGAGATATCTAATATCCTAAAAAATGAAAAAGAGCATTCTTCTTGGCTATATGCGGAGTTAGAGAAAGGTAGATATGTGGAGAGAGAGAAAGGGAGATTGATTTTCATCACCCCAGAAAGGAACCCTACGGCCATTAGCAGCCATTCCCCATTAACTCCTCTTCCTGGATTCATGTAGCACTGATTTCCTTTCTCTCTCTAAAGAGTTTCCTTTTCTGGACATTTGGTGTAAATGAAATCATACAGTATGTGATCTTTTGTGACTTGATTCTTTCACTTAGCATAATGTTTTCAGGATTCATCAACATTATAGCATGTATCATTACTTCATTTCTTGTTAGATAATATTCCATTGCATGGATATATTACATTTGGGTTTTCCATTGATCATGTGGTAGACATTTTGGTTTCTTCTGCTCTGGTTATTGTAAACAATGAACATTTGTGTGGACACGTTTTCATTTCTCCTGAGTACATATTTCAGAATAGATCTGTCAGGTCAAACAGTAACATTTTAAGAAATGTCCAGGTTTTCCAAAGTGTCTTTACCATTTTACATGTTTATTAGCAATCTATAAGAATTCCAGTTTCTCTACATCCAAGCCAAACCTTGTTTTTTGTTGTTGTTGTTTCCTGTCTTTTTTTGTTATAGTTATCCTAACGAGTATGAAATGTTATCTCAGTTTGGTTTCAAACTGCATTTCCCTAATTACTAATGGTGTTGCACATTTTTCATTTGTATAACTTTGATGTAGAAATTTCTATTCAAATCTTTGCTCACTTTAAAAACGGATTTTTTTGTCTTTTGTTATTGATTTATATTTATATATTCTGGATTCGATACCCCATCAATGATATAATTTGCAAATACTTTCATTCTATTTACTGAATTTTCACTCTTGTTATCATTTGCAACAAAAACAGTATCAAATGTAATGAAATTCAATTTATTGTTTTGTTGCTTGTGTTTTTGGTGTTATATTCAAGAAACCATTGTCAAGAAACCAAAGGTCATGTGCATTTTGCACAGATGTTCATCTATCATATTAGGAAAGTTAATTCCTATGCTTAATTTTCTGAGTGTTTTAACCATAAATTCTCAATGGATTGTTGCCAAATGTTTTTTTCTTTTATCTATTGAAGTGACTGATCATATTGCTGTTGTTCTTTATTTTTACTATGGTGTATTATAGTAACTAATTTTCAGATATTAAACCAATCTTAAATTCCTGAGATAAATTCCTCTTTATCTTTGCTTATAATTCCTTTTATTTGTCGGTGGATTGTTTTGCTAGTATTTTGTTGAGCTTTTTTTTAAATTTACCTAAATTCAAAAGTGATATTGGCATGTTGTTTTCTTTTTGTAAGATATCTTTGGTTTTGGTATCAGGGTAATAGTGACCTCACAGAATTAGTAGGGAGTGTTCCTGCCTCTTCTGTTCTTGGTGAGAATTTGTGCTAAACCCCATCTAAACGTTTGATACAGTTTGCTAGGAAAGACATTTGTACCTGGGCTTTTATTTATGTGAACTTTCTTAATCAGTAATCCACTGTATTTGTTAGAGGACTATTCAGATTTTCTTCTTTTTCATGAGTCATTTTAAGTAGTTTGGGTCTTTCTGAGTATCTTTCCACTTAATGTATATTATCTAGATTTTGTTATACATTGTTCATAGTACTCCCTTTCGATCCTTTCCAAACATTTTTCTAAGGTAGGTAATGTAGTCTCCATTTTCATTGCTCAGTTTAATAATTTGGATCTTCTCTCTTGTCAGTCAATCTGACTAGAGGTTTGTTACTTTTGCTGATCATTACAAAGAACCAATATTTTATTTCATTTACTGTATTCTTTTTTACTCTCTGTTTCATTTATTTCCACTCTAATTGTCATTAATCTTTCTTTGGCCTGTTTTCTTTGTTGTTAGTTTGCTATTCTTTTCCTCCTTTACTAAGGTGGAAGTTTAGGTTATTGATTTGAGATCTTCTGTCTTTGTTAATATAGGCATATACAACTATAAATTTCCTTATAAGCACTGCTTTAATTTAGCTGCATCCCATGCATTTTCATTTTCATTCATCTCAAAGTATTTTCTCATCTACCTTGTGTTTGCTTCTTTGATGCAGTGTTTTTTAGGACTGTGATCTTTAATCCCATCCACACATTTGTGAATTTCTCAAATTCTCTTTGATTTCTAATTATTCTCATTATAATGAGAGAACATAAAAGTTTTTTTTTTTCTTGACTAAATTATTCTTATATTGTTACAAGCATTTGCTTTCTTGCCAGAGTTCTGGAAGGGTTGAAACTTACAAAATTTTGATTGTGTTTCTCTTGCTTTTAGGAAAGGGTACATATATTGAAGTCCTCTCTCCACCATTCTGGAAGTATCATCTTCCAAGTCAGGTTATGTTTTATGTGAAACAAAAATCATATGCACACACACACACAAAAAAAAAACATAAAGGAAGAAAGGTCACTTACCTCTTCATTTATTTATTCATTCATTCATCCATTAATTCCTTCATTCAGTATGTTATAAAGGAAGAACTGTGCTAAAGGATGGATATGTAAAGATGAGAAAGACAGACTCTCATCCTCAAGGAGCTCTCATTAGCTCATTTAAGGCTAAAACAAGTGCACAAATAGTTAATATAAAGTGTGACATGATAAATCCTATAAAAGGGACCAAGTTGGTAATTACTATTGGAAGAGAAAATCTGTTTTGCCTGTGGGTATTAGAGGGTAATGTCCACCATGTATTAAGCCTCATTACTGAGCAAGCTAGACATTTAACATGTTTATCAAATATTTGGTCTGGAATCTACTTAGAGATCAGATGGTGGTATCTATGACTCTCTTGAATACTAAAGTCTCAAACCCAACATGTAGGGTCTGCTTTGTACAACATACAATCATGAATATAAGAATTACTTGTCACTATGCATCAGCCATAGATTTATTGGTGATTTCCTTTTTCCTGAATGTTATATCACTGACAAACATGCCAAGACAGCTGGAGGGGTGGTAGTAAGACTGTTTTTATCAGAGTGTCCCACCAACATGACAAATTTGTCATTTTCTCCTGGTATCATATTAGAAATGAAGCTGAACAGATGAATCCTTATTATAGTCATGTCCTTGCACTTCCCAAGCCACATCTGCTATCTTATCTGAGCCAAATTTTTTTTCCAATAGCTTCCTATCCATCATAGCCAATCAGCCATGGAAGAATTAGCCAGATTGTTTTCTGCAGTGTCATCAGATCTTAGGGCTGTGAATTGTTTCCACATTCTCTGTTTCCGGAATCTATTGTCAGGGAAACAGGAAATGAAAAAAAAAAAAAAAACAGATTCCAATTTACATGTTACATCTTACTAGGCCAATATTTTCCTCACATCCTCCATTTGAACCTTTGATATTAAAGACACTATTTACTGAGGGCTTACAATGTGCTAGACACTGGGGAAGGCCTTAATCCCAATAGTGATTATTGCAGGTACATAGTATATTTCCATTTTACAAATGAAGAGCCAGAGATGCCAAGTCAATTACCAATTTCTTTAAGATCTCTTGACTATTCAGTAGTAGAGCCAGGGTTTGAATGCCCACCTGGCTAAGTATAAAAGACCATGCTTTCTTAAGCAAACTACATAGCACTGTCCCTTGTTTGTCAGAGCTGTATGGCCCTTATAGACCTTCTGCCCCAGTGCTTTTTCAACTGTGACTGCACATTAAACTCAAAAGCAAATTTCACAAAATAACAATGTCTCTCCCCACATTCCCTATTATGATTTAATCACACTTCCTCGGGGGTCTTGTCATATAATTTTCCCCCAAAGTTCTCTAAATGATTTAATGTTCAGTAAGGACTGAAGCTCACTGACCTAGTCCAACTTCTTTATTTTTCAGGTCAAACTTTGAGGCACAGAAAGGGACCAGGAGAAACAGTTATTTAAAAGCACGGCTGACACTAGAACCCAGGCGTTATGATTCCTATGTCAGAGTTCTGTTGCAGAACTATATTTCTAATGTCATTTTGCATGATATGTTCTCCCAGGGCCTAAAATTAGAAACAGACAACCTGTGTTAATCTATATAACCATTTTCAAACAATTACTCAGCTATATTCCCTGATCCTTTTAAACGATAGTGAAAGCATTAAACAGTAAAGCAGCTATCAAAATAGGTCTCATCCATTATAGGATTACCATCTTGCCAGAAGAGATCAACAAATATTTTCAAGCACTCTACTATCTGCCAGGCACTGTGAGAGACACTTGGAATACATTAGGGGCTCACAAATACAAATATCCTTTTCCTCTATCCTAAGTCCAGTTTTAAGAGATTAACTGTCATTCTGAGGAAACATTCCAGAGTTTCATAGCTGAGGGAAATGAAACACATTTTCTAGTAAGTTAAAGCATCATAAGAGGGGAAAAATGGTGTACAGCAGAGAGAACTGAGTTCTAATTCCAGTACTATTGATCACTAGCCATGTAAGCTATCCTCCCTGCTTATCAATATACTTAACTATAAACTGGGGAAAATAACATTCTAGACTCAAAAGGGTTTTATAAAAAGAGCATTAGATAATTAGGGAAAGGGCTTGGTACATTCAAAATAAATGATAATTCTCCCTGTTTTCCTTATTCTACTCTACTTCCCTTTGAAATTATGAATCTAGAGCATTGAAATCACAGCCCATTGAGCTCTGAAATCATGCTGGCTTCTATGTACCTCCTACGTCAAACACTATTGGTTAAAGCAACAGTTACCACAACCTCCTTATCCAAAACTTACAACACTAGGGAAAAAAACACACTCTATCTTTAAAGTTCTTTTGTGAGTTTGACTGAGACAGAAAAACACAGATGATGTAGCTGAAGAAATGTGTGAAAAATGTTCAGCCAAGTGTCTGAGGGCTTCAGAAACCCAAAGAAGGAAGATAGCACCATGTGAGCAGACACAACTTGGGTAGCAATGAAATGCTGATGAGATTCCAAGTTCAGTCTACAATTAGGCAGCCAAGGTTAGACATTTCATGTTGGTCCAGAGAATATACAGAATCTAGAAAAACAGCCCTTAAACATTCACATTGTTGAAGATACTAACAACAGAGCTTACCCTGATCTGTTAAACCTATGTACAATGAGAATACCCTAATGCAAAACAATGCCAGGGATTAACTAGACATTTGAAAAGAGTGTCTTGCTCCCCACAATAAGAGATTGATTTTGATTGTATGGACAGGAATCACTATCAGAGATTAAAAATCCACAACCCCATCTCACAGCAGTATATTGCAACATACAGCACAATAACAACAGTTGGGTGCCTGTATGTCCCAGTTACTATACTAGATATTAATAGTTCATTCTTTACTACAAATAAAATAGGTATGTGTCATCCTCATTTTTGAGAAAGGAGTTTGAGGTCCAGAAACCTTGAACATTCTGTTCAAGATCTGTAGACAGTAAAATGATTTGAACTCAAGTCTCTCTGACTCCAAGATTAATTGTCAGACTATCGTTTCTTTCAGTGGATGGCAATCCCCAATGACTCAACCCAGAAAACCTGAGTCATTCTGGACTTAATGTAATATACTTCCTCAATGCACCACACCTACACCACCATCCAATCAGTCAATCAGTGACTAATAACTGTTAATTTTACAGTCTAAACAGTCCCCCTACACCAGAATATGTGAATTCACACGAACACACACACACACACGCACACACAGGCTTGCCTTCAAAATAACCACAATTGCCTTATTCATGTCCTTCTGTTTCCTCTTATTCTCACACAGGACTTCAGAGGAGTCTTATCAAAAATATCTGCTTCTGGAACTTTCTCCCTAACAGCTCTCAATTACTCCCCAGCAGCTTAGAGCAGTGGACCAAACTCACTGATATGTTAGAAATAGCTGAGGAGCTAAAAAAGCAATACAGAGATGGGATCCCTTCCCTACTTAGCCATAACTCTAAGTCGAAAGTTACAGGTCAGAACTGAGTATGTGTATTCTTATTAAATGACCAGGTGAAAACCTCTTGGCCTGCAGGATACAAATTCAAAGCACTATCATGACATTCAAGACTTATTTCTAGCTCTTTATTTCATCCCCTCCACAACCTTTTGCATACACTATTTCAGGGGTACTACCCTGTTGCAGTGTAATTCCATTGGTTCAAGTTCCTGTGTCATTATTTACATTGCCACTTACTCCAACTTGAATAACTACTACACCCTGTCCCAAACCATCTGTCTCCATTTCTACATCATCTCATATTTCAGGTGTCAGCCCAAGAGATCATCACCTATTCCATGTTGCCTTTTCTAGCTATGTATACCCTAGATAGAATATGATCATGTCCCCGCTTTTGCATTCCTCTTTCAATCATAATTTCTATAAATTATAATAATAGAAATAATCCATGCACATGTATGGTTTCACCTTCTAAGTAGCCTTCACTGATGAATTTCTGCTGTCTATCCCAGACACTGCCTGGACACTTTCTGCTCAATTCTCCTTACTTCTCCCTTCATGCTCAAGCCATAGAACAGGGTTTGAAAACAGGCATGTTACCACTCAAAAAGCATCTTAATTATTTGAAGGCTAAGATGAACCCTGAACAACTTGTGAGTCCTAAACTAGGACAATGCTAAACTAAATCACACAAATGTTAAAAACACTCTCTTTTTCTCATTATGCCAGATTTCACCCTATCCATTTACTCTCGGTGCCTCTTATGTTTTGGCCCCAAAGTTCTTCCTCATAACGAATCCCAAACTCTTGGATTGTTTTTCTCTATCTTTATTAGAAATAAAGAATGACCTTTTGCCATACTGCTACCTTACCTTTCTTTTTATATTAAAATAAACAAAAAAGTGAGTAAACTGCAATCTAGGATAAAACCTGAGAAGGAAATGTGTCATACTTGGCATCTTTATGAACTAGGTAAAGGTGAAGTGGTATGAAAGTGGTGCAACTCTCATTGTTAAATAAACACAGATAAACTGTTCAACTTGATGAACAAGCTCTTTCCATTCTGCAAACTGATCATGTGGTCTCTGGCATGGTACCTTCATATTTCCTTTTACCAGTGTGATGAAGACACAAACCACAGCCAGGCAGAGACTGCTTTCCCTCATTCCTTGTCACTGCTTACACTCCTTCACTGTTTCTCTTCTGGAATCTGCTTTAGTATACTACACTAGAGTTGGAATCCTGGAATTCCACTATAAATTCTGACACTAACCCACTGCATGACCTTGGGCTAGTGACCTGTTTCCTGACCCTCATTTTCTCATCTTGTAAAACCCACATTTGTAGAGCACTTCAAGCACGTAAAGCACATTCACATACATTTATCTCGTGGGATCTGCACAAGTGCTGTGTGAGGCAAACATGAGTCAAAAGAAGCTTGAGGAGGTTAAACAACAAATCTTAAGTGGAACAGCTAGAAGAAAGCAGGGGTGCAATTTGAAGTCTCTCATATACCAAACTGCCTTCTGGTTATCCATAAAACAAGAAGGATGGATTAGAAAATGTTTAATTGAACAACTTTAACAACAAAAACAATGTGTACAACATTTCATGCATTTATGAATGCCAGAACATTCATTGTCATCCATTCTATCAATAAAATGTATTTGATATATTTCATAAGCCAGGCACCATTAGACTGGGAATATAGTGTTAAATGAGTCAGATAAATTCCCTGATTCAAGACAGTTTCCATTTGAGGAGGCAGTGCATGAAACAAGCAAAGAAAGAGTTGAAAAGAATAATTTCTGACACTGCTAAATACAGCAGGGTAAAGGAATATTGAGTGACTGAGCAGTATCTTATTTCATGCTCCCAACATCACTGCCACATAGAGATTTTTCATTAATCTCATTGCCAAACAAGCAAAAGAAAGTGGATGATTTGGGTGACTTAGTTAGCAAGTCTGCAACAGATGGGCTTAAATACCATAACTGTTGACTATGTTTCATGCTCATTCCACTCTGCTGCCTTGCTCCTGGCCCTTGTTTTCTAGGATTCCATGATTTAGACTCCAGATGACTGACTCTTGAGTACTTGGTTCGATAAGGCCTTATCTTATCTCTGAATGTGCAGGGGAATTAGGCTAAATGCTTTCTGATTGTGAGTCACCAGGCACTTAGCCTTCAAAACAAGACCAAAGTGTTTGCTGGTCCACTTGTCTCTACAGTTCCTTGAGAGTAGTCAGTACTTATTTTTTTTATTTTGTTTTGTTTTCTTTTGTTTTCCAGTACTGGAGATGGAGCCAGGTGTTTAAACACTGAGATATATACCCAGTCCTTTTGTTAGCTTTTATTTTGAGACAGCATATTGCTAAGTTGCCAAGGTTGTTCTTCAGCTTGCAATCCTCCTGCTTCAGCCTATGGAGTCACTGGGATTACAAGCATCCTCCACCTTGCCAACCCAGAACTAGTTTTATTCATTTTTCTATCTCTAGTGCCTAGTGTGGTTTGGTCTCTATCTAGTGTTTCTTAAATATTTATTGAACCTGTGAATGAACAAACCAACGAAAGAACAAATTTACAAAATTTGCAAAAACTGGGTTGGTGCATTTCTGGCAAAGGGAGTTAAACTACCCTCAGCTTCCACACGCATCTCCAAAGCTTCAGCTACTTTCTCCTGGGAACAAACCAGCATGGCAAAGATATAGGTGGGAGCTGGCAGCGAAGGACAAGGAGGAAAATAGAGCATTATCTTACAAGAAGTAAAACCAGGCCAGCTGAAAATGAACTGCCCTTGTACAAGACATAGTTAAGAGAGGACTGTGATATGCCTTTCTTGTTCTCTCTCAGCCTTGAAAATCTATGATATGTGCCTTACACTTCTTAGACCATGAGGAAATAAAGAATCTGAAAAGTGGCAATTCTTGACTTCTTCACAATTTGGAAAATGAAAAGGACAAAGGCTAGAGTGGTCTGGAGACCTTTGGGGCTAAGTAATCTGGACTGCCTAGAGCCCTTTGCTTGTTTTCGTTAAATGTCCTAATTCAGTTTGCCTAGATGCTTGTGCTATACACATATGAAGAACAGAGTGATTTCTAAATTAATCCAAATGACTTGGATGGAAAGAAAAAAACTCATGGAAAGAAAGAAACTAACTATTCCCATACATCATCACTGCAGTACCTATAATAATACTTAATGAACAACTAGAGTTTCTCATCTATGAAAAGGGAGTATTCACAATATCTACCTATCAGGTTATTGTATAGGTTTAGTAAGCTAATCTATGTCAGGTGTTCAGCACAGTGCCTGGCATAAAGTATGTATGTATTGCATAACAAAATAAGCTGCCACCAAAACCATTGCCACTATTGTTATCACCATCTATGTGCAGTTATATTTTATCTGCTTTCACATCAATTATCATATGTATCTTCCCCACAATATTACATGTAAAGATTATCATCTTCATTTGACAAAGAAACTGAGGCAAAGAAAGTTTGTACCTTTCCTAAGGTTTTGAAACTAGAAAGAAACACAACAATAATTAGAATTTAGGACCAATTGTGTAGTCTCTCATTATATAACACAAGGCTAAAATAAAGCCCCACAACTAACAACTAGTAGTAGATGTTCAGAAATCCTGATTGATTTACACTAATTCCATTGTATACCAGTTCTGAGAGCAAATTATTTATTTTTTGAAACTCCAATTTTGGACTTGTTGAACTAAGGATGGAAGCTAAATCTAAAAACAAAATGAAATATTTTGGGGGACGTGGAAGAAAAAAACCCATACTTGTATAAAAGTATAAATCAGAATTGAGACTGTTAAGATAAACCTGTGCTAAAACTCATTTATGCTAATGGAAGAAGCACATTTTCTACAATAAGTCCCACTGACTATGGAATTGGTCTTTTAAAGATTTGCACAGATAAAACTGCTAATTCTCTATTTGCTATATAGCTCATTATCTTTATCAAGGTTTTCACATCCATTCAAAAGGTGGCAACTGAATCACTGTATGGGCCAGGGACTTATAGAGGAGTAGGCTACCACTGACACTATCTCTTGAGGTAACTATCTCTTGAGGTAACACAGTTATTTTTTTAAATATTTTTTAGTTATAGATGGACACGATGTCTTTATTTTATTGCTTTGTATGTGGTGCCGAGGATCAAACCCAGGGCCTCACGCATGCGAGGCCAGCGCTCTACCACTGAGCTACAATCCCAGCCCATGGATAACACAGTTATTAAAATGCAATGTGAAAGAAATTCACAAGTGAGCATAATAGAGTGATACAAGATCATGGAGGAGGGGAAGACCATCTTTTTAAAAGATTTATTGGGATATAATTTATATAACACAACTGTATCCATTTAAGTGGAAACTCAATGGTTTTTAGTGTATTTGTAGAGGTGTATAATTTTATTACTATCCAATTTCAGGATAGTTACATCACATCAAAATAAAACACCATACCTTTACCAGTCATTCCCTATCCTCCCCTCTGCAGCCACTGTAAACCTAATCTGCTTTGTTTTTATGAATTGGTCTAGTCTGGACATTTCAGATAAATGCCTTCATATAATATGTGGCCATTCATAACTGACTTCCTTAACAGTGTTTTCAAGTTTCAGGCATTTTGTAGCTTTTATCAGTACTTGGTTCTATTTAATGAATCAGCAATCCTCCATTATAGGATATTCTACAGTTTAGTCATCTCTCTATCAGTTGACAAAAATGTAAGTTGTTTTTACCTACTGGCTAATATTAATAATGCTTCTGTGAACATTCACATTAAGGTTTTTATGTGACCATGTGATTTTAATTGCAATGGATAATACATAAGAATGAAACTGATAATACGTATAATACCTAGGAGTGAATTGTCATATGGTAATTCTATATTTAGCTTTTTAAGGAACCCCTGGAATGTCTTTCCAACTCATGTGTACCATTTTACATCCCACCAGCAGTGTATGTGGGTTCCAATTTCTTAACATTTTTGCCAACACTTGTTAAAATGCTTGTTATTTTCCATTTCATTATTACATTTATTTTAAAATGTAATAGCCATTCTATTGGGTATGAAATGGTAGCTTATTGTGGTCTTCATTTTCATTTCCCTAATGACTAATGATATTGAGTATCTTATCATTTACATAAATGGTATACATCTTCTTTGGGAAAATAGCCATTAAATTCTGTAACCTATTTTCAGATTGGGTTATTTATCTTTTTATTAGCCCATAAGTGTTTTTTTATTAGTGCATATTAATTATACAGAATAGTGGGTTTTATTTTGTCACATAAATGCATGTAACATTTTTATCATATACACTGTATAGAGGTCCCTTACAAGCATGATTTGCAAATATATTCTCCCATTCTACAGGATAAATTTTCGCTTTCTCGACTGTATAATTTGCAACATGAAATGATTGTCTTATGGCCTATTATATGGTTTACTCTGGAGAATGTTTCCTCTTTACTTGGGAAGACTTTGTGTTCTGCTTTTGTTGGGCGGAGTGCTCAATAGCTGTCTGTTAGGTTGAGTTGTTTTGAAGTGTTTTACATCTTCCATTTCCTTGCTGATTTTTTGGTCTAGTTGTTCTGTCCATTTTTGAATGAAAGGTATTAAACTCTCCAATTATTACTATTGAACTACTTTTCTGTTTATGTATTTTAGGGCTCTGTTGTAAGGTATGTATGTGTTATAACTGTTACATCTCCTTGATTGACCCTTTATTATTATAAAATGTCATTTTTTATTTCTAATAATAGGTTTTTTTCCCTTAAAGTATCATTTGTCTGATATTCTTTCTCTTTTCTCTGTATAGTATTCTCATTGCGTGCTTTTATGTTAATATCTTCATTTTTCTTCAGACTTTTCTCCTTTCTATTATAAAATGCATAATCTCTACTGATATATGTTGAAATTTGTTAATTCTTCTGCCAAATCAAATCTACTTTTGAGTTCTTCCAGTTTTTTCATTTCAATTATTGTGCATTTTAATTATAAATTTTCCTTTGCTTTTTCTTTATAATTTCTCTTTATCAACATTCTCTATTTGGTAAGAAATTATTATAATACTTTCTTTAGTATTTTAGACACGTTTCCTTTAGTTCTTTGAATATATTTAAATTAGTTGATATATAAAGAATGATATCATGACATATGCTGGTAATGCATGGAACTGGAGAACACCATGCTAAATGAAATATACGGGAATCAGGAAGTCAAGGGTTGAATGTTTTCTTTCATTTATGGACGCTAGAAACACAGAAATAAAGTGGGGGAAGGAAAAAAGTGGGGGATCTCATGAAAACTGAAGACAGACCAATAGACAGAGAAAGGGAATTGAGAGGAAGGGAGGAGGGGAGGACATGGGGGAAGTACTGAGTAAAAAAATCTACCAAATTATTCTATGTCTATGTATGGCTGTACCACAGTAAATCCTGCTCACATAATTAGATATAATGCACTAATTGAAATAATAATAGTAGAAAGAGATCGGCAAAGTAGAGCAAGCAGGTCAGGGTGAATCCAGGGAGTAGAAAGACAGTCAATAAATTATAGGATTTGATCAGGAAGATGGGTGCTGGTTGGAAAGAAAATCAAATTCTGCCCTCCCCTCCACTCCTGCCCCAGTCCTTCCCCCTGCTCCTGCTCCTGCTCCAACCAGTTGCTGAGGTAACCTGCCCCAGGAACTGTTCCTCCCTGCAGGGAGTTTTAAGAGTTGTTAATTAATACCTCAGGGCTGTTACCTTATTGCCAGAGATCACTCCACCATTTGGCCTTTCCCCCTTGCTGATTTGCTTTCAGCCTTTTGCAGATCACTGGATGTGGAGAGATAAGGGGGAAGAAGACAGGAAAACAAAGAGAATCTAAAATTTATAAAAGGGGCAAGATACTCCCATTTCTTTGGATACCTCCTGGTAAAGTCTGTGTTACTATTCTTCAAACAAAACTTGCTTGCTAAACTTGCCTTTTCTCCAATGTCAAAACTTCAACACCTGGGGAAACAGAACTCACCACAAGTAATTGGCAGTATCAAGGGGAGGGAGGAGGAGAAAAAAAGGAAAGATACTGGGGAATGAAATTGATCAAAATTTTAAGTGTATGTACAAAAGTGGTATAATGAATCTAACTGTTATGTATAATTAAAATGCACAAATTTTTAAAAAGCAAAAAGCAAAATAAATAAAATAGCTGATTTAAAGTCTTGTCTAGAAAAGTTCAACATCTGGGTTTTCTCATGGATAGCTTTTATTGACTTTTTAAAAAATTCCTCTGTATGGGCCATACTTTTTCATATCTCATAATTTTTAATTGAAAACTGGATATTTTAGATATTATATCATAACTCTGGATACCAGATTACCCCTCTCTGAGATATTTTTTGTCTTATGCTGTGTCATTTGTTTGTTTAGTGATTTGGCTGAGCTAATTCTGTGAAATCTGCTCCCTCAATATTGTGAAACTTCTGATGTTTCTGCCCAAATGTTTTCTTGTTTTTTTTTTTTTTTTTTTCATTCAAGCTGGATTCTTATTGGTCAATTCTGGACTCACATAAACCAGTTTTTGATCAGAGGTTTTTCTTAAGCTGCCTTATGTCAGATTTTTACCCTTTACCATTGGATGTTTCTTAAGCTGCCTTATGTCAGATTTTTACCCTTTACCTTTACATTGGATATACATGTGGCTTGGAGACTACTTTCATAGTTCAGAGACTTTAGGATTTTGCACCATATTCAGCAAAAGACAAGTAGTTCAGAAGTTCCCTCTAGTTGATTTTAAGAGGGTACACTCTTTTATTCCACTGGGGACAAATGTGATCTTATTGTTAAGTCTGGCATTGTAGGGATGGCCCCTTTGGTCAAAATAGAATCAATTGTCATGGATTGTACTTAAGCCTTTTCAGCCTTAAGCTTTCTGTATTTTACTAAGGATTCCATAAGTGACTTTAGGAATGCTTTAGAACCTGGTCCACATCATGATATGGGTACAATGCAGCATATATGCATAACTTTCCATATATCCAGCAATGCATGTGATCCCATGAACACTCATCTTAGCTGACTTTCCCCCTTGTTTTCTGGTAATCTGGTTGGTCTGCTCTTTGGCTTGTGGCTACCAGTATCAGAGAACCACCAATTTACTCTTAATTGCTCACAATCAAGATCTTCATTGTTTTCACTGGTGTCCTCAGGCACAGGACTTCCTCATGACCTGTTTCAAATATTCAGTCACCTCAGGAATACCTGCAGAGCTCTCCATCCTAATGACATGCCTTCCTTCCCTCACCCATAGCAGAACCTGTGTCACTGTGGTGAAATTGAGGCCAGGGACAGAGACCTGTGTCTCTTAGAGTGAATACACTCCCACTCCCCACTCTACAAGAATACTCTAGGTATGAGTCCTCCAGGTTTGCTTTTCCTAGTATGGAGCTTCACTTCATCTATAAACTAGGGTATGCACAGTCAAATATTCTTGGATGACCACACCCCTGGGACAAAGCCCTTATGAGCAGAAGGTAGGTGAAGGAAGGGTTTTGCTCTCAGGTTTGCATAATTAAAACATTGCTTCTTCAAAGTATGCTTAGAGGTATAGGAGACGCTGGTAGCCAACCCCATGGGGGTTAAAGCATTTCCCTAGAGCATGAGTTGGGAGGAGAGATAGCACTTATCCTCTTGGCTAAATCTGTCTCTAGAACAGATTCCATCACATGGAGCCAGGAATAGGTATGAGAGTACGTTACTGTTCACATGTTATAGATTCTTATTGTTCTTACTGAGATACAATGGATTTTCTTAAATAAATGTTTTATTCCTACTGTATAACCTTAGAACACTATTTGGAGATTTTAATTTTTTAATCGTTTTTATCAGTAAAATAGTTGTTTTTCTGGGTAGAATGTCTACCAAGATCTTTGACCTGCCATTCCAGAGTGTCTGCCTTTATGAAAACCTCTGTCTTGGAGTAGACTGATTGGAAAAAGTCTCACAGAAAACACAAAAATAGTATTTATTTAAATTGGTTTTGTTGGGCAGGCAGATTGGAAAGAAGAAAGTTGCCCCTTGCAGGAAAACCACATGTGTTAAAGTAAGTATAAATAAGGCTGGAAGATTCTGCATTAGTGCTGAAGATCAAGTGGCTACAGTGAGTAAGCTAAGCTAAGCAATTTGGATCTCATCGTACAGACACTGAGGAACCATTGAGAGAGCTTTAGAATGGAGAATTATCTAGGCAGTTCTGCAATCAAACAGGTCAAGCTGACTAAGATGCTGAGCAACTTAAAAGGAATTAGGTTTAATCCCAGACGTTGCCAAAGCAGGGAAAGGAAGGTGAGAAGGTAGTTAGCAGCTTACCCAATGATTTTCAGTTCTCACATCAGATCAAAAATATATTTAATTACTGTTAAGATAAATGCAATTTCCATTCATAACTAAAATAGCCAAGGAGGCAAAAAAGAACATGCACCTTTGTTTAGAATATCTGCTTATTTGTTCAATTAAATGTCCAACATATATGTGATTTATGTTGATACATAGCTCATACAGTACTGTTTCTCTAAGTGAAAATTCATATGAGAAACAAAAACAAATATTTGTTTCAAAGTATGTTGGATATTTTCTTTAAAATGAAATATCTCTGAGTTGCTTAAATATGCATAAATATGTATTTTTACATATGAAAGCCTTTGTTGTTGTTGAACTGAATGATAACAGCAGTAGGCATCTGGAGCCAGGAGTTCCAGTCAATACTTGTGCTATCAGATCACTGTGGAATCTTTAGAGTCAATTTCCTTCTTGAAACTAAATTTGTTTTCCTCTATAATGCAAAATTAAAAACATATAAAGAAATGAAGGTTGAATCAGGCAATTTCTAAGGTTATCTCTAGCTCTGGATTCCATTATTAGTCTTTTTAGCAAAAATACTTGGTGAACACGATTTACATCAAACCTACCTAAAAAGACCTTTGAAGTATGGCCTCCAAACTCTGAAGTCATGAAGAAAAAGAATGTTGAATTTAGTTGTAGCATATAATGTAAGACTGCTGGATCAGAAAACATATGAACAAAGTTGAAAGATAAATAGGGAAAAGTATTTGTAACACATATGACAAGGAGCCAAATTCCTTTATATACAAAGAGCTCCACAAGTCAATAAGAAACAGATGAAAACTCAAACAATGACAACAACAACAAATGAGCAAAGGCCAAGAACAGGCAGTTCAAATGGAAATAAATATAAATGGCCAATAAACATGTGAAAAGATGCTCATTTTCACTCATAGTTGAAGAGAGACAACTTGAAGTCATGATATACTGCTGTTTATAATGACCAGATTTATAAATATTAAAAAACTGAAAAATATCCAATGTTTATAGGTTTTGGCAGGGAAAGGGGTAATATCAACCAGCACTAAAAATGTATAAACTCTTTTATTCAACTATTTAACATCTAAGAATTTATCTGATGTACAAAAGTATGCTAATAAAAGTATACAATTACATTAACTGACAATTATAGAGTGCTGACTGCACTAAATGTATAAATACCAAAGTTCTTCTTTATTAATGCATATTAATTATACAGAATAATGAGTTTCAATACCTAAGTCTTTAATGTACATTAGAAACTAATACCAGCCTTATGGAATACAGACCATTTACTATCTCTGTTTTATATATGAGCACATTGAGGCAAAGAAAAATTAAGTAATTTACTCAATTCCCCAGAGCAAGAAGGTGGTGGCACCAATATATGAACCAAACTAGTTTGGTTCTAGAGCCATTTATTTTCAGCACCATATATATTGTCTCTTAAAGATGTTAATTGCAGCACCAGTTTCAACATCAAAAAAAGTTAGGAAAAAACTACCAAATATCCATTAGTCGGGAGAATGACAAAATAAATTACAATTCAACTATACAATTTGAAAATGGCACAATCATTAAGAAAATTAACATTGATACACATATGCTGAAATGATATATAAAGTTGTAATAAGGTCGATCAATTCAATAAAGAAATCGAATTGTAAAACAGTAATTTGAGTATGATAGTATTTGTGAAAAATAATATACATGTGTTTAATTATATACACATGCTTTTAAATGCACAGCAAATCTCTGGAATTATACACAAGAAGCTGGTCACTTTGGTTACCTCTGATGAGTAGAACTGAGTAGTACAAAGAATGGGTGAGTAATTAGCAAATTTTTATAATTTCATATCCTTTTGCTCAGTTTTATCATTTTACCATGAGGAGGTATTATTTTTATTAGATTAAAAAATAAATAGAACCCATCAAACAAACTTTAAGCACGCTACCAAATGATCCTATTTGTCACTTTTCCTCCTACAAGAAATCTTTGAGACATTAATTTATTAGTGTGATGTATGAAATGCTTTAACACTAAGCTGTAATTCCACTGACTTCCTCTTTGGGTCTCCCAGGCACCATGTCCATGACACAAAGGATTCTGGATACTCTCAGGCCTGGTCCCTATGGATTAACACAAGAACATTCTCCTGGGAGGTTGCCTCAGGTTATTAAGATATTCTCTAAGTAGAGTGAACAAAGTAACCATGCCTAAAAATATTTAAGGTCCTTAAGTTTTAAATTTCATTATAGGTTAGGGGGTTGGGAACACTTACACAATGATGGTCCACGGAAATCTGCATGTCTCTTGAATTTGACAAGGGTTAAGTGGTCATGTCTTTTAATGAAAAATGATTTCAGTTTTGCCTCTTTTTATGACACTTAAATTGAATATTTAAAAGCAGTACAAAACGGTCTTTAAAAATCTTCACAAACTTTGGTGCTTATTTAAAATTTTCTAACATTTTGGAGAACATAATAAGATTATATTTTGTTAAAACTATTTGCAAAGGTTTATTGGTGGCAGAATTTACATATATATTTATATATTTATAATATATCTAGTTGATATATAATATAATATAAATATTATATATAATATTATATATATATATATAGAGAGAGAGAGAGAGGGAGGGAGGGAAGAGGAAAACTAAGAGAGGGGGAGAGAGGTTTCATTCAAATTGATAGAGAAGACACTAAGAAAACAAAATATAAATGGGCAAAATTGTAAACATACAGTACTATGCAAGGGAAAATGAAACTAAGAAACCACATGATCACCAATAATAATGGTGAAATGTAAATCTAACGTAAGCTATCTTAAGGAAAAACAGGGTAGAAAAAATTTTAAATTGATAATATTTGTTATTATTGAAATCATACAGAAACTAGTCCAAGCATATATATATATGTTGCTAAGAGAACTTTAAATTGTATAAACCTTTGTGAAAGAACTATGGCAATGCACAGCAGGTTCCAAAGAGTGTTTGTACTCTTTGACCTAATAACTTTGCTTTTGAAACTGATCCTAAGAAATAATTCAGCCAAAATAAATAGGCATGAGCATAAGTAAATTCACTGTCAAGTTATCCATAATATCTAGAAATGAAAAGTAACTTAGTTGTGTATCAGTACAAAAATAGTTTAGTACACTAAGGTATATTTACTCTATAGTGGCACATTCCAATAAAATTTTCTATGTTGATGGAAATTTTCTATATCTGCAGTGTTCAAAACTGTAGCCACTAGACACATATGGCTATTGAGCACTTAACTTGTAGCTAATAAGATTACGAAACTGAAATTTAAGTTAGCTTTATAATTGGCTTAAATGTAAATCTAATTAACTACTTGTATTTAACAGTGTAGCCCCCTGGTATACCAGGAAGTAATTAAAAATTAAAACTATAATATATCAAAAAACAAAAAAACCTAAAAGAAAGAAGTCATAAAATAGATTTTATGTTTTGTATGAAAAAGATATAAAACATGGATATGTGGATGAATATAAAAAATAAAAATGGTTAAGTCGCCGGGCGCGGTGGCACAAGCCTGTAATCCCAGCACTTAGGGAGGCTGAGACAGGAGAATCATGAGTTCAAAGCCAGCCTCAGCAAAGTCGAGGTGCTAAGCAACTCAGTGAGACCCTGTCTCTACATAAAACACAAAATACGGCTGGGGATGTGGCTCAGTGGTCCAGTGCCCCTGAGTTCAATCTCCAGTACCCCCCCCCCAAAATGTTAAGTTTACAAAGAGGAAAGTAAATTTTGGCAGGAAGATCAGATAAGTACTGATATGTTTTACTTGTTTTTAATTATTTTCATTATTTTTTCAATTTCAATACTTTAAAAAGGTTACATTGCAGGTGTGAATTTCAATTCTTATGGTACAAAATTCTAAAAACCTCATTGGATTCACTTATATTGATTCATCAACTTTGCCAATATAGCATTTCTTTATATAATTCTAAACTTCACTTCTTTCACAGGAGTGAAGTGATGAAGAATTATTCTGCCTAATTTTCTTGTTCTTCTTAAAAATAAGTTTTAAAGTATGACATGGTCCATGAAAGCCAAAGCCAGAGCATCATAGGCTGGCTTCACTGAAATTAAAAGAGAATGGAGATATAATTACTATGTAGCTAGGAATATACTTCTGTTATTAAAATAAACAATGGAATAGAAGATTATTCAAGGTCTCTTTTATCTAGGAATGTCGAGGGTAGGAGTGGGAACTACTGATTTTTCACCTTCATCTTCCATCACATAGATACCAAAAGCAGAATTTCCATGTGGTTATTAATACCACTGGAAATAGCAAACTCTGTTGAGTTTTGCCTGCTAGGGTATTTCCACTGACCCCAAGCAGTATGAAACTCGATTTACAGATCATGTCTTGTTTCATACTGATTGATAGTCTTTAAAAAACTTGTGGCCCTGCTAGCCATCAAATTTGAATATTTGAATGCCCCTGCAGTTTGAAGGAATCTTTGGATTTCCTGTTAGATCTGGAAGCCTAGGCCCAAATTCTGCAAGCACATGAGCAACAGAACTAGATATGAGTGCAAGCATAGTGGCAGCTCATACAAAATGGGTGTCCTGTCAGCTCCAAAGCTAAAATCTGACAGAGAAGCCACTGCACAGAATCTTTTGGTCCCATTTGATTTTGTTCCATGTGGAATTCTAGTCTGTGAAAATTAAGTGGAAGTTCATCTGCACAGCTCTAAATGAGCATATGAGTCACAGTGGAGACAAAACATCTGGATGAAGAATGAATTGTTCCCTTTTATTATTTTTACTAATTCCTAACATTTGAATCACACTTTAAAGTTAGCAAAATACTTTCAAATCCATTATCCCATTTGATGTTCACAACAACCCTGTGAGGTAGGCTCAATACTCAGTCAATTGATAACAGCTGCCTCAAGAACCAATATTCGTATAGCACATTATCTATCACATGTTCACACTATCTTTCTCACTTGTTCCTCATAACTCAAAGAAAGAGCTAGAAAGTTTCAATTTCCCATTGTATAACTAAGAAATTCAAGCACAGGAGAGCAGCAAGAGTATACCTATGAATGCACTACTGGTTATATAGTGGTGCCAGAGCCTTAACCATAGTGTACTAATCCCAAGCTCACAGTGTTTTCAAATACACCATGTAGTCTTTTTGTATTCGTGTATATTGATGTGCACAAAGAGCCAATAGAAGACTTAGACTCTTTCACTAAATTTTTATTAGTACCAGCACCAGAACCATCTGACACACATAATGTCTATACTATGCTACCCATGTACTGCTCAGTTTAGGCAACAGCCTCCTGGATCTCACTACCCGTGTTTTCACCACTCTGCATGTTACTTCCAAAGTCATCATTCTAAACTGCATATCCTACCAGTGCACACCTCTGCTGAAAAATCCTTCCAAGGGCATATAACTGACAAGCCTCACTGAGGGAAACTAATATTGGAAAAAGCAGAATTAATTTCATGCACAGTGTATATAAGAAGTGCTTAATAAATAGCAAAATACTTTTTAAATACTTCTAAGACATTCACAGGGCAACACTGAAAAATTTCACAGATTACAAGGTTTCAGATAGGAAGAATAAGTTTTTGAGATCTGTGTGGCACAGAAACTATAATCAATAATAATGTATAATTCAAAATCGCTTCACATTAGCCTCAAAAATACTGGTGAATAAGTCTAACCGAGGAGTTAAAAGGCTTCTACAATGAAAATTATAGAATACTCAAGAAAGAAACTGAAGAAGATACTAGAAGATGTTAAGACCTCCCATATTTTTGGATAGGCAGACTTAATACTGTCAAAATGTCCATGTTGTCAAAAGTGGCAATCCCCATTGAAAACCCAATGAAATTCTTCACAGAACTAGAAAAAATAAATAGACCTAAGTTTCATATGGAAGAATAAAAGACCCAGAATAGCAAAAGTAACAATGAGCAAGAAGATTGATGCTGGAGGCATCACAATATCCAATTTTATGTTATTTTATTTAATTTTATTTTTTAAAAATATTGTTAGCTATGCATGGACACATTACCTTTATTTCATTTATTTAGTTTTTTCTTTTTTTAAAATGTGGTGCTGAAGATCGAACTCAGTGGTTTACGCATGCTAGGCAAGCACTCTACCACTAAGCCACAACCTCAGCCCCTCAATTTTAAATTATACTACAGAGCTATAGTAACAAAAACAGCATGGTACTGACATAAAAACTGACAACATGGACCAATGGAATAGAAGACACAGAAAGAAATTCACACAGATATAGCCATCTGATCCTTGATAAAGGCAGGAAAAATATGTTGGGGAAAAGATAACCTTTTTAACAGTGCTGGGAAAATTGGATTTTCACATGTAGAAGAATGAAACTAAATCTCTACTTCTAACACTGCATAAAAGTCAACTCACAATGGATCAAAGACCTAAGAATTGGACCAGAAACTTTGCAAATGGCCAGAATAACACATAGGATAAACAGTCTAACAGCAAGTACAGGCAACAACTTGCTCAATAAGATTCCTGACATTCAGGAATAAACCCCAAAATTAATCAATGTGCTGACAAATTAAAAACCTTCTTCAAACTGGAGGAAACAAGAACATGAAGAGAGATCCTACATAATGGGAGCAAATTTTGGCAGCAACCCCTCTGACAGAAAATTAATATTCAGAATATAAAAATAAATTTAAAATTAACATAAAAACCCAATTAAAAATGGGCAAATGGGGCTGGGGTCGTGGCTCAGTGGTAGAGCGCTTGCCTCGCATTTGTGAGGCACTGGGTTCAATCCTCAGAACCACATACAAAATACATAAATAAATAAAATAAAGGTTTAAAAAAAGAATTGCCAATTTAAAAAAATTTTAAAAATGGGCAAATGAACTACACAAGCATTTCCCAAAAGAAATACAAATGGTCAATGATTATTTTAAAAATGTTCAAATATCTTTAACAATTAAGGAAATTACAAACAAAACTACAGTGATATTTAATCTCACTCCAGATAGAATGGTAATCAACAAATACAAATAATAATAAATGCTGGTGAGGATATGGGGGAAAGAGAATACTTACACTGTTGTTAGAAATGTAAATTAGTACAACCACTAAGCTTATAAGTATGGAAGCTCCTTGAAAGACTAGGAAGGAACTACCATATGACCCAGCTTCACCACTCCTTGGTATTTATCCAAAAAATTAAAGTCATCATACTATAGTGACACATACATAACAATGGCACAAGTCATAATAGTGAAGTTATGGAACCAGCCTAAGTGTTCAATAACAGATGAATGAATAAAGAAAATGCCACTTACACACAGACACTGGAGTTTTACTTAGCCAAAAAGAAGAATAAAATCATGGAATTTTCAGTAAAATGGATAAAACTGTAAAACATCATACTAAGTGATCTTAGCCAGACTCTGAAAGTCCAGGATGAAATCCAAGGCTCTTTGTAATCCAACAGAATATTACCAACTACCTTCATTCTGCTGAAGCACACAGGACTATGCATCATTTCCTCAAATTCAATGTACTAAAGACTTTCTGTCTCTGGTGCCTTTCTTCTCTTTACTTGACTGACTTTAAAAACTTTCCCTTACCATTCTTTTCTCTCAGAATTAATCACATATTCAGCATTTATACTCATACACACTGTAGCATTTATTTGTCTCTCTTGCAAGACAGTGAACTCCTACAACAGATATTT
>PVHX01022437.1:0-27644 GCA_004024805.1 Geosciurus inauris | reverse complement strand
AATGATCCAACTAAGAACAGCAAGGAAAACTGACTCTCCATGCTGGAAGCCAGAATCCTTCATCACTCAAAGACCAACACGGCAGATCCTCCTCACTCTGCACACTCTTATCCTGAGTGTGGCCCCAAGGACCTTGCTTCATACTGCCTCTTCAAAGAATCCTGCAATGACCCTCATCTGGCTGTCTCTGTACTCCCTATGTGCTGATGTTGTAGCACTCAGCACACCAGAGGTGATACCTACCTTCTGTCCTTGCTTGATTATCATGTCCTGAAAACTGGGACAGCCTGGTTCATCCCACTGTCTCCAGTGTCTAGCATAGTGTCTGGGACACACTAGCTGTTCAGTAAATGTTTATGGCATTAAATAAATGCACTGATTAGTGTATAATCTTAGTTGTATGTCTATCCAACACCAAAAGCTCAAGGTTCAAAACTGAACCTTGCAATCACCTTGTCCCTGCAGTGATAGGAAATACTCCACTTTAAACAGGACACAGTGGTGCACGCCTGTAATCCCACTGACTCAGGAGCTTGAGGCAGGAGGAACACAAGTTCAAAACCAGCCCCAGCAACTTAGGGAGACCCTGTCTCAAAATAAAAAATAAAAAGGACTGGGGTTATAACTCAGTGGTTAAGTGCCCCTGGGTTCATTCTCCAGTTCCAAAAACAGCAACAACAAAAACAACAAAAAGGTAACACTCTACTTTAGAACACTCTGTCCCATTGACCATTGTGGTAACTAACAATAACAATAATAATAGCAAACACTTATATGATGCTTACTATATACAATGTGGTTTTTAAGCATTGTAACTCTATTAACGAATGTAATCCTCCTAACTGCTCCGTGAGTATATTCACTCATCCCAGTTTATAGATGAGACAACTGAAGCACAGAGAACTTAAGTAACCTGTTCAAGTTCACACAGCAGCAAGTATGGAGTTGGGTTTGAGTAGGTATGGCCCAGGCCCAGAATCAATATTCTCAACCACTAAATTAAAAGTCTCTAAATTAGAACAAGTCTTCCTCTTACTTCTTCCACTAGTGCTTGTCCTGCCTGGGCTAGTAGAGGGCAGGGGTCAGAAGCAGGCCCTCACCAGTATGCCACGTGGCTAAGCAAGTGCTCAGGAAAAGACAGAGAGGCCTGTCTCTACCTGAAGCCTGGTCCTGGAGTGATCATTGTTCATCCTGAGCTGAGCCAAGGGAGGATGAGCATGGTCCAGGATTCACCTGTTATAGGATGAACTCCAATCCACATAATGGGGTTATAGGCTTGTGGCTTCCTGTCTCTTATTGCCCCCAATTGGCATTTTCCTTTCAATTACCTTTATAACACATGTGGTTACCACTTCAAACCACAAACCACTTTTATTTTCAAGTGCTTCCCCTACTAGTTATAGTTCTGTTGAAGACGTCAAATATTTCTCACCACTTGTTTTCACAGTTTTCATAATGCCTGGAAAGAGGCTGAGGGCCTCTGCCTTGATCCCTTCTCCAGACGCACTCCTACTGGCCTAGGGTAGTCCCCACTAGCTCTTCCCTAAGTGGCTCTACCCTGGTGCCCCAGCTGCAGGTTGACCCCTCAAATCTAGCTGCCAGGTGGATTGGCAGCACCACCTTTCTAAAGTACAGCATTGACCAGGCCTCGGCTCTGCTCAGACAGCACTTACTGACTCCCAGTCATGAATAATCTACCTTCTCATCCTCTAGTTCCAGCAGCCCTCTAGGGAACTTAACATCCAGAAAACCTCATCACAAACTTAATGCTTTTGCCAAACTGGATAAGACTGCATTTTCTAGACCTGTCGGGCACCCCTCCACTTCTGCACCTTACTCATCCTCTTTTATCTCCCTACTGTTCTTTCATTCACGCCACTCACACTTTACTATGCCTCTGCTCCAAGCCAGGTCCTGAGCTGAGGACCAGGAATATAACAATGAATCAACTGATTCTCCTCTCAAGGAGCTTGAAGACTAATCTGAACTCCTTCTGATCTTATCTGTTACCACCTGTCACAATCTTATCTGAAAGGATACTTATTCCCTGCTTCTGGAAGCCTTTTCCTGATGTTTCAGCTGAAAATAATTTCTTGCCTCCTCCAAGGCCTATTCCTTACTGCCATGCCCACCTTCCAACCATCCCCATTTTCCGTTATAATTATGCAGATCCCTTATTTCCCCGAATGATACAAGATACAATCTATCTTTTTTCTTTCTTTCTTTTTTTACACATAATAAGAAATTTTATTATCTCTAATGCTGGTGCATAAACAATAACAAGTTTAATTAGAGGATGAGACAGAGGGAAACTTCAGATACTGGGGTGAATTTCTGGGCAGGTTTAAAACCTTCAAAGGTTGACATCATAATTGTGCATATAGTCTTTAAAGATAGAGGGCTTTCCTTTCACTTGACAATTTTCACCAACAGTTGTTACAATACGAAGTTCAACTAAAGTCTTTCACCTGTCAAGTTAAATAAAAAACAGCAAGCAAAACAAAACTTCCCTAGTATATAAGGGTATTAGAAATAGTTTGTCTTTTTTGTACTTTCACATACATTTTAATGTCTAAATTTGAAACTTTGTAAAAAGACACTAATTTTTTATTTTAAAAGTCACAATAGATTTTCCTGAATTATAGATCACTGCTTTATAAATGATCAAAATACATGTACAAAATTTCAGATGCTCTTGGAAACACATTTTAAGATATAGCACATGTGATATATATTTTAATTCACTAATCCTTTTGTAAATGAACACTCAATTCATCTTACACTGCAAATTTAGCATTTAATAACCACGACTTGGCTAAATCACGAAATAGAATTTTGAGTTTCTCTACAGGTTTTCAGTCCAAATAACTCAAGATATCTTGTATGTTTTCTTTTTTTCCCTCATAGAATTTGTATCAGTGGGCTCCTGTATCAGCAATTTGCCTTGGTCATGATTTACTCTTGTAAAACCAGACTAACAAATAAGATATCTTCCCCAATGGAAGGAAAATAATCTCAATCAGTAACAAAGTCAAAGCCATAGGTGTTTCAGGACATTCTCAGAAAACAGATTTCAATAGTCTTAAGACCCCTTTTCTTTCGTGATTCTTTGCCTTTTCACAACTGTGCAATCACTGTCTTATTGTCCTGTATTCTGAAAATCAAAAAAAAAAAACAACTTTTTTTTTGGAAGGTCAAGTTTTTCATTGGCACAGAACTATTTGGAATGAACCCAAGGAACAGCGGAAAGTTGGGTCTCTCCTCACGTAGTTTCCTCCTCTTATCAGCATTTAACTCTATCAATAATCTCATCACAACCGAGTTCTTCGGTTAGACGATTGACCACCATAAGTGAAAAAAGCTCTTCGATAAAAGCTAACTGATCAAACAGGGTCTTCTCATAATGCATCTGAAACCTCCATCCAGGGCTGCTTCTCTTGAGCGGGATGTTCTCAGAAACATCTTGTGGGCTGCTTCAAGGGCGGCTGACACTGTAGCGCGCACCACTCAGCTGCTCCTCTTCGGGATAGTCGTAGTCATCCTCCCAGTCATCAAATTCCTCGCCTTCGTCTTCGCTCTCGCTCTCGAAGTCTGGGCCGGTCTGTTCCCCAGGGTTGGGCGGGTTAGCCAGGCCGCGTTTCCCCTTTGGCGCCGCCGTTGGCTGGGCCTCCTCCGCCTCCATTCGGCCTCCCTCCTCGAGCTGTGGCAGGGCCCGGTTGCGGGAGGGGCTCAGGATAGCTCCCGGTTCCCGCTGCCTACCTCCATCTGCGGAAGGTCCCCCTCGCCAGGCATCACATGCATCTGTAGGTCGTTGCACTCTTCATACAGCTCGGACAGCTCTGCCATTTCCGACATTGTTGAAACCGCTCAGTGTCCTGCAAAACGCTTTCGGCGAAATAGGAGCCGCGCGGCTGTGCAGTTGTCTACAATCTGTCTTTTTGAGGCAGAATCCTTTTGTGTCCAGAGACCATAGTGACTGCTACTTACTCTGGGGAGCCTACCACTCTGGGGCAGGGACTGCTAACCTCATACGCCCCTTCTCAAACCTTCTCAGCTCTGCACAACCACTAATTTGCTTCCCATCTCAACAGATTTGATTACCCTGGACACTTCATATAAATCTAATCGTCTAATACATGGCCTTTTGTCTCTGGCATCTTGGACACAGCATGTTTACGAGGCTCATCCATGCTGTAGTATATATCAATATATCATTTGTTATTGACAGATAACATTCCCTTGTGCATATATATACACCACATTTTATTCCACTCATTCATGGATAGGCATTGGGATATTTTTACTTTGGGGCTCTTATGAATAATGTTGCTATGCACATTCACGTACATGTTTTCGTGTGGATATACATCATTATTTCTATCCATAGGCCCAAGAGTGGAATTTCTGAGGCAAATGGTAACCTGAAGAAATGCCACACTGTCTTCCAAAGTGACTGCACTATTTCCCATCAGCTATGTATGAGGGTTCCAAGTTACCCACATCTTTGCTAACGTTAATTATCTTCTTTTTGGTTATAGCCATCCCAGTGGATGTAAAAGAGAATTTGGGGTATTGTGGTTTTGATTTGCATTTCCCTAACAATTAGTGCTATTGGGCATCTTTTCAGATACATATTGACTATTGGTATATCTTCTTTGGAGAAACATTTATCAAGTCCTTTGCCCATTTTTAAATTAGTTTTTTTTTCCCATTTAGGGTATCCAGGGTGTCTAATTATTTTCTTTATGCTTTCTGTATTTCCTGAATTTTCTACAATGAATTTTCAACAATGATAACGAATTACCTTGGTAAGCAAAATGCATAACCAGTATGTAGTATCAATACATGTGAAAATATAGAAATTTGTGAATGACATAAAACTGGAAAGGTGATTAATGTTTCTTTTGACAAAACCATAGCCTATTTTTGGAAGACTGGAGCAAGGAACTGAATATAAAAGTAAATGAGATAAGTGTAAACTTCCTCATTAGCTCGTAAATTTAGTGGGAATGTTTGAAGGAGTGTTTCTCTGCATGTCTGGGAAGTGGCCTTTGATGACCCCCAGAACCATGCGCAGCCTTCGGTATCTGATTTTCAGTTTAGGTAAGGGCAGGGTTATCTTGAGAAAGATTCATGAAATGACAATCCAAAGGTCTTCGTGTTTCACAACTGAGTGGGAATCAACGCCATGTGACTAGTAAAAAGAGCTGGTGTGACTAGAGGTGACAAGAACAAAGGCAGAGTGTCTATCTGGGGTTCTTGCCATTGTCTTGGGTTGCTGAGACCACATCTTTTCTATGCTTTGCTATGTCTCCTTGAGGCAGAATCCTTTTGTGTCCAGGGACCATAGTGGAGCTTGTGCCAGATCCAGACACAACCCAGGGAGAGCCATCCATGTGGACAGGACAGGTTAGGCAGAAACTTTATTATCAGCTAAGAAAGTTCTGGTAGGGCCAATTCGGATTCACAGTCAAGGTGCCACATCTCCAAAGTGCTTCCCTGGGGCAGAGGGCACAGATGGTCTGTAGTGCCTTTATGCTTTCACTCAACTAGACATTCATTATGATCTTACTGAGCAGGACATTTTATCCCTTTAAGGGCCGCCAGCCCCAGGGCTACACTTCCAGCCTGGTCCAGCGTCCTCCATCTCTCAAAAGCTGAAGATAGTAGTGCAACAGGTGAGCTTCTGACCCTGCAGTCGACAATTAGGGGCAAGCAGGCAACAAAGATTCTACTGGAGCCGGGCACAGTGGTGCACGCCTGTAATCCCAGCACTTAGGGAGGCTGAGACAGGAGAATTGCGAGTTCAAAGCCAGCCTCAGCAACAGAGAGGCGCTAAGCAACTCAGTGAGACTCTGTCTCTAAATAAAATGCAAAAAATAGGACTGGGGATGTCCCTGATACCAAAAAAAAAAAAAAAAAAAAAAAAAAAAGACTCTACTGGTAGCAAATACAAGGTGCTGTGGGGCCCAAGCTGGTAATGAAAACAGATGAGCTAAGTTGGGCATTTGCCTTTTAAATGTACAGAAATGTCTTCACTTCCTTAATTTTTTCCCTTTAAATTTTTTATTTAAATATTTTAATTGACAAATAAAAATATATTTATGGTATAGGCCAGGATGTTTTGTTAAGTGCATACATTGTGGAATACAAAATCAAGTTAATTAATATATGCATTATCTCACATACTTATTTTTCTATGGTGAGAACACTGAAGATCCAGTCTCATAAATATATAGCTAGTGGAATTATTGGGTCACATGGTAGTTCTGTTTTTCATTTTTGAAAAATTACTAAACTATTTTTTCTTAAAACTTATGGTTTAATCTTTTATTTCTCCTCTTTTGATAAACACATAAGAAAAATACTTTGTTCTTACATTAAGAAAAATAACAGTACGTGTGCAAGGAGAAATGGCATTTGCCAGTGACCCTAGTTGCTGGGGGACAATAAGAAGGGGAGTGGGCAGCAGTGACAGGCTGCAGCAGGCCCAGTGAGGCCTGCTTTGTTAAAGAGGAGCTTAAAACCTGAGGTTTTACATTACACTTTACATGGGGGTGGGGGCCACTTATGTGAAATTGTCTGATTTCTAAATATTGACACCGATATTCAAAAACATATGCAGGCTTGAAATTCCTTCCCAACATTCCTACTGTGGTTTTCTGAATTCTGCTTGCATCTCTCTGGGATGGAACTGACTCCCATGGACGCAACCCTCTCCATCTGTGGGCTTCTGTGACTAATAGAAACAGACTCTTCCAATATAATTGAAATTGATCTCTCTGCAGTACACCTGTCCCAGCCTCTGCCATTAGTCCTCACCCTAGTCTCCAGGCCACTCATTCATTCATTCACCCACTCACTCACTCACCCCTGGGGCTCAGCTGTACTACATCTGTTGAATCTACGGGCTCATGGTGCTTAGAGCCTTCTTCCCACCTCTGACCTGGAACAGGGGCAGGCCCAGAGATCCTGTTTCCCCAGTGGAAACACAGAAACATCCTCACCCCTCTTCTGGATGGAAGCTGCTTCTGGGAAGAAGTTCCTTCAAAACCTTTATATGCAGCTCTCCTTGGCAGCAGCCTGGCCCGGTGAACAGTGAGCACAAGCTTTAAAGGACTTGTGGCCCCAGCAAGTCACTGATGTCCCAGTCTCTGTCTCCTTATGGGTTAAATAAGGGTGTTTATTCCTACTTTGTGGCATATTCTGAGGCTTTATAAATCATTTTTCAGGGGAGAGTGCTACACAGTGTGAGGACTACAGTAAGTGGTATCTACATTAAGAGATGGAGAGAACATGGAGTCCCACAGGGATGAGTTTGAATCCAGCCTCAATCTCTAGGAGCCTCAATTTCCTCATCTGTAAAATGGGAATAAAATCATCTACATACCTGTTTTCTGGATTCAAAATGAGAATGGAACATGTTCAATGTCCTGCCCAGTGGGTGGCCTGGAAGGTGCTGCGATTGTTGGTGTTACAGCCAGTAGAGGGCAGCAAACTACCCTGTAAAAGAAACCCACCTCAGGTGTCCAGGGCAAACCCAGAAAGCCTTTATAATGCAGGCTGCAGGAGATCCACCAATTCCTTAGATCTACACCTCCCCCCCACACACACACACACATTCCTTTTTAATGGGAGAGTTAGAAATTACACTTGACATTGTAAATAAATGAGGGCCACTTATTATCAAAATCAATTTGGAGTTGGCAGTGGAAAGACCTCCCCAAAGCGGAAGGCTCACTAGAAGCGGGTTCTTACCCTTTCCTTAGTCCTGGGCCTGTGTGTCCCTAGATCAGTCATAGCTTGTGTTTGATCCCCTCTTGTAGTCTCAGAGCGTCAGGCCAGGACATCTCTAAGGGACCTTCCAGCTATCTATGAGTAAGATTCTGGGACAAATAAATGCATGTGGGGCGTAGTGGTTGGGTAGGGGCTTGGACTAAACAACCTCTGGATGCCCTTGCTGGAGCCTCGAGCTGATGATTTATTCAGTCCAAGGAAGCCACATACAGCCTCATCCTGGCCTTACAAAGGAGTGCAGTCAGAGTTGTTGGGTGGTGCTGATGTTTTCCTGCTAGAGCACATGATGCTTATCATCTTTTGTGCAGGTCGATGCTGAAGCCACGGAGACCACCCAGCCTGACAAAGAAAGGAATTCTTGTCTGCAGTTGACAGCCCTCAGGTTGACGGCTTTCCATTTGCCCCGGAGGCTGTCACTCGTAGAACAATGGCAGCGAGCAGGGTGGCTCTCACCTGAGACTAGTGCTGCCGCCAGAGGAGGGGGTATCGGGATGGGGGTGTTGCCTCTTTTCCCAGGATGCAAAGGTTGTAAGATCACTGCTGCCTGCAGCAGGTATGCTCAGGGAGGCTGTGGAGGATTATTTTCTGCGTGGTTGGCGTTTCACTCTGCAGACCAGAAAGCAGGAAGCATTAGAAGGTTACTCTTCATTTTTTAAAAAATATAATTAATGACTATTACAAAAAAACATGAATAAATCTCAAAAGCATTATGCTAAGCAAAGAAGTCAGATGTAAAAAGAGTACATGCTATAGGATTTCCATTTCTATAAAGTTCTAGAGCCGGCAAAATGAAGTTATGGTGATAGAAATTAGGTTAATGAGTTACTTTCTCAGGAGAGTGGAAGGTTGACCATAAAGGGATGCCAAGGAATTTTCTAGGGGATGGAAACATTCTATGCCCTGACTGAGCGAAAACATGAGTGGACATACTTTTGTAAAATAGCAAACTATGTGCTTAAAAACAGTGTATTTTGCTATATGAAAACTACAGTGTTCAAATAGCATTAACAAAGCTGAATTGCAAAAAAAGTTCTAAGAACTTCTCTCATCTCAAAAGAAACATACATTGACATTAAAAGACTGAGAAAATACATTTTTTAAAAGGAAATAAAAATATCATCCATAATTCTATTACCCAGAGGTAAACATGGTTGGTTGTCAATTTTATATCGATAATGCCAGTTCTTTATTTTCACATGCACATACACACACACAAATGAGAGCAGTTTTGTAACCTGATTTATTTATTGATGCATTAAATATACAGTTAAAACTTCAGAAAGGGTAAAAAAACATTAAAAATCCCTCCCTCCCATCTCACTCTTCAGTTACTTTTATGTTTTTTTATGCCACCATCAGTTACTTTTATGTTTTTCTAAAAACACATGTGTATGATATTCCTTAAGGGGAGAACAACATTCTACACACACAGCTTGCATCTATATTAACCTTCATTTGTAATACAATATGATCACATGAATCTTTCTATGTAATTAAAATCTTTGTACAATGTCATTTTTACACAGACTTCAGACTGAAGTAGAAAACAGAAACAAATGCACAAAATCCTGAGTGGAGCTTAAAGCACTTTTTCAAATGTATTCTCCTATCTGGTACCAATATAAAAATAAGAGAACATTTCCAGCATCTCCAAACATCTTTTGGGCCCTCTTCTACTTATTGCATCCCCTCCCCTCAAAAGTAACACAGTCCTGACTTCTAATTTCTAGTTGGTTTTGCATGGTGTTTGAATTTTATATGATCTACTATTATATATTTTTAAAAATTTTTATGCCTATATTCTTGCACTTGACAACATAAGAGTAAGATTTGTCCATGTTGCATATAGCAATAGTTAATTCACTCATTGCCATATATAGTATTCCTTTAAATAAATATATCACAATATTTATCCATTCTATTTCAATGGATATGTGGGTTGCTTCCAGATTTGGGGCTGTTTTAGCTGCTATGATCATTCTTTTTTTTTAAATTTTTTTCTTAGTTGTTGACAGATCTTTATTTTATTCATTTATTATTTATATGTGGTGCTGAAGATTGAATCCAGTGCCTCACGCATGCTAGGCAAGCGCTCTACCACTAAGCTATAGCCCCAGCCCTATGATCATTCTTTAGATGTCTTTTGGTGGACATAGTTACCTTAAGAGCACAATTGCTTGGTTGTAGTATATACACACGTTCAGCTTTAGTAGAAAATTCACATTCTTACCTGTAGTGTATGTGAGTTCCAATTGCTGTACATCCTTACCCACAGCATCAATCTTAATAACTACATGGCATTTCATTATATGGGCATGCCATATTTACCAGATTCCTATAGCTCAGCAGTTCTTTGTCATCGACTTCTTGCACTCTGATAAAGTCTAAGGACCCCCATCTGGAATATGACACAGTAGAACACAAGCTTTATTATTAACTCACTAAATAGCACCATCTTGCAGGATCCTGTTTCAGACTATGACATAGAAAAATATGAGCTCTATACTACTAGATGGTGTTAATGAGCCCAATAGTACCATCTGGTAGAAGGTCTAATAATCCTAGTAATTTCAGAATGAGCATAAATATAAAAATATGGGTTTGCTATAGCTCATGGTAGAGTACTTGCCTTGTATGTGTGAGGCCCTGGTTTGATCCCTAGAACACTGTGTGTATATATATATAGTTAATTGGCCTTTTCTAATGTTTCTCCTATGAATGTAAATTCTTGACTTTTGCCCATTTTTTGAATGGTACGTTTACTTTAAATTTTTTATATAAGGGCCCATTATTTCTGGAAATTAGCTATGAAATGTTATCCTTTTTTTCATTTGTCATTAGCTTTGCCATTTTGTGCTCATCTGAACGCATGGAAGCTGTGTTTGGTGAGATGACAGTTGGCCTAAATAAGGGCAAAGTGGGTCGAAGGAACTGTTTCATCCTTGCAGCGATCCTGGGAAGTTAACCAAGACCCAGGACTCATTGGTTCCATTTTGCAGATGAAGAAACAGAACACCAAAAGGGCAAAAGCTGAACTCACAGGACGAGGACATGTTAGAGCTGCATCTCAACAGCCCCCAACTCCTGACTTGAGGCCTAGACATCCCTTGTTCTCCAAGGAAAGGGAGTCAAAGGTCCAAGGTGTGTACACAGACAGCCCTTGAAAGGAATGTGGGGTTTTGTGGCTTGGGCTTTTCCTCCCCTCTCTAAGCACGCTTTGCATGCCAGCAAAGGGTGTGCATGTGTGTGTTGGGGCAGGGGGAGTTGCAGGGCTGCGTGTCATTCCTGAGCCATTTTATAAAGGAGAGCAAAGCCTGCGACCTGTGATGGAGCTCCAGAGTCCCTCCTGGTCTTCTGATGTCTCACCAGAGCTGAACAACTGCAAGGGAACAGCTCAGGGCATGGCATAACATCAAGGGTGGGAACTGAGTTTGGGGTCCATGCGATGCGACTCATGAAGCACTTCACTGGGATCCATCCATACGTGAGATTCAAATCCACAAATTACTCCTTTGGTTACAATAGAGATAGACAAACTCTCTGCTTCATGACCTCAAAACTGAAAATTGAAAAGACAGAAAAAAATCTTTGCATGACTATGACACTGTATACACCAGTGTAATCACTTTATGAGTGATAAAAGATTTGAGGGGGATGTTAAAACCTTTGGACAAAGACTACATATTGCACACCCCTCTTGGAGATTCACAACTATAATTAGTATATTTGAGGCTCCAAGAAGTTGTGCAAGTATGAGTCTGTTGAATACTTTAACCCTATGGTTTGTCTAATGTCCCTGACCACTGAAGCTTTTCTCAGATAACATCCAAGAACTCTTACCAAATGACAGTTCCATGCAACTTAATTTTGGGGCATGTACTACAGAACACACATTTCTCTTACACACATTTACTAGTAACAATTTCAATATTTTAAAACATTAATACATTTGGCCATCAGTTCCAGTTTATGCCTGAACAATGTTAACAGTGTTTTTGAACCTAAACAGATAAATTTTATTACAATAACTTTCTGGAGGCTGCCCAAATTCTTTTACAGTTGTGCTGTCCTTTTAAATGTATCAAATATTCCTTACAGTGGGTGCATTATTTGCAGAAACTGAATACTTTTTTGATCATGCAGATATTTAACTGTGATATTTATTTTAATATACTTATAATATTGTACTTTTCGGGTGACTCAGACTTGCTATCTTTATCAATATTCATAAAATACCTTGCTTTCAAACTTTTCAGTGCTATTAATTTTTATGAGGTTGTTATATACAATTTTCATGAAAATATGCAAATGGACTTTTCCTTTGGGACATTAAATTACTTCCGAATAGAATCTTTTTTGAATATAAGTGTAATTGAGGAGCCCTGAAAAGGTTTTAGAAACTATAGAAAAGCAGAAAAAATTTCATTATCTACTTTCTCAAGTACAAGCACTAGTAACATTTTCATGAATCCTTTTCTTCTATGTGTATATGGTATTTATGTGAAGATCCCACTTTGCCATTTTGTCTCAATGTTCTAGCATTGTTTTTATATTTGATGCATGTGTAAACAAAATAAACAAGATGAGATTTTGTGTTTTCAAGAGATGTGGGTGGGTTCAGTTACTTGGGTGATTTCTTTTTTTGAAGTGGAGAAGATCCAGGTAAATGGCTCAATCACCAGGCTGTGATTTTGCATCTCCTCCTGAGTTGGTAATAACATGAGCAGTTGCATATTATCTTAGAGTTTCAACTCATGGTAAAATACGGAATTTGATGTGTCCTGATGAGAACCTCATGCAGATGTGGTAGTTGAGACCCAGGGGCTTCAATGTTTTGGTTAAGATCCCTTTCAGTCGGCAAGTGACAGCTCCAGAATCCGAACATTGGTCTTTGGAGTGTAAACCTCTGATATCTTCTGCCTTTCTGCACAGACCTGCTCCCCTGGTTTCAGGAGGCATAAAATGCATGCAAAATATCAAACAAAAGGGCAGCTATCTTTGGCTGCGTGGATTGGAAGATATTTCAATCCAACAGAATGAATGGGCTTATTACAAAATCCTCCTAATTCCTCAGTCAACGCATCTGAGCCCAGTTCTGGGCCCTCCATGGCTGGGTTGTCACCTGTGGTTGATGGGAGCTGCGCATTCACAGGGAGAAGCACGCAGGCCTGGGAGGCGGCTTTGGGTTTCATAATGGCTGCAGGTGTTCTGATCAGCCTTTCTGCTTCACCCTCTTCACACTTTGCCAGATGGGATGACTGAAGACCAATTTGCCTTTCTCAGGTTTTACATGACTGAAAGGATTTGCTATGTCAGGCAACTTGCATTTTCCTGCTATCTTCCCCTGGGAAAGTAGGACTCTCAGAAACTTTGAACCCATAGGATACTTCAGGCTTAAATCTGGATAAGGAAAGTTTTTTTTAAAAAATTTAGGGTGAGGCGGGGGCTGTGGCTCAGTGGTAGAGTGCTTGCCTAGCATGCGTGAGGCACTGGGTTCAATCCTCAGCACAGCATAAATATAAACAAATAAAATAAAGGTATAAAAAATACAATAACATTATTAAAAAACTTTAGGGTGAAATTAAAAGTACGTTCTAGCCAAACCACATGTGAGATGGTTGGAATTTGCTGGTAACAGCTACAGAATACAAAGAAAGGAACCAGATTCTATTTGTTTCTTTAAAACAAACAGATTTCCTCATGAAAGGCATGCCCTTTGCCATTTGACATCATTACAAATGAATAGATTCCTAAGTCAGAGGCTAATACATTTTTGTTGTTGTTGTTTTTTGGGGGGGTACCAGGGTTTGAACCTAGGAGCACTTAACCACTGAGCCACATCCTCAGCCCTTTTTAATGTTTTATTTAGAGACAGGGTTTTACTGAGTTGCTTGAGCCTTGCTAAGTTGCTAAATCTGGCTTTGAACTCAAGATCCTCCTGCCTCAGCCTCCCAAGCTGCTGGGATTACAGGCGTGCACCACTGCACCCTGCTGACATGGGAGATTTTGAACACTCAACCACTGAGGGTCCTTTTACGTAGTGTCTACTATTGTTACATCAATCCAAATTAGAAACATCTTCCATCACGTCTTATGATAGACCTTGGGGCAAACCTGAGGCACAGGATGCAGGTTTCCTGCCTGCAAGGGGCCACCTGTTCACTGGGGAGGCAGAGGCCAGGGAGAGGCAAACAAGACGCAGCCATGCCTGGCATATGATGCAGGAGGTGTGGTGAGCCAGGGGAATAAGGGAATGGAGATTTTATCCAGACGAAAATAGTCTATGAAGGAGGTAGCATTTGCTTGGCCTTGAAGGGTGAGAAGGATGTCACCACACAGAAACAAGGAGGCCAGGGATTCTAGGCAGGGGAGGGGCATGAGCCATGGAAGGGGGCAGAGGAGGGAGCGGGTGACTTGCCGGTGAGCCCAGGGCCCTTCCATCTTTTGCCCTGATGTCTCTGCTGCTCATATAGCTGGTTGGGGGAACTTCTTAGCTCAGGCCTTTGTCCACTTGGAGTCAGTCAGTGTAGCTGTTGCTGACAGGCCTAAGAGAGAAGGCTGCATTCTTGTCATTCCAGGGTCATTTCTTACTGTCTGCCTGCGTTATATTCTTTAGGTGTTGATGGAAAGCAAGGACACAGAGCATCCATAGCCAACTTTGTGAACTACTAAAGATGGTGTGGTGAGCTTTGTGGGGGAGCAGAGGTACCAGGGCAAAGACAGGACTCCAGGCCTTTGCCCAAACTGTTCCCTCACCCACAACAGGATTTGTCTCAGGTACAAAAATATCAGCAGCAACAGTGCAATAGGGTATTCAGTAAGAGGAGTAGAACACTCAAACTCACTTCTTTACACTGCAACTTTGGCCAAGATTCTTCTTCTCAGTGAGCCTCAGTTTTCCTTATCTACAAAATGGAGATCCTACTATATCCTACTGAGCTCAGAGTTATCATGTGGGTTACAAAGTATCAGGGACCAACTTAGATATAGCCTACTCCATCCCATCCCTTATTTTACAGGTGAGGAAATTGGGATCAGAAAAGGTAAGTGACCTGCCCAAGACTATCCAGCAAGTCAGTGGCTGAGCTGGGGCTGGAATTCACCTTTCAGGAGAGAATCTTTTTTTTTTCCCTCAGCAGACTGGTGAGACATACATGACAAACCAGAACATACCATGCAAATGTCTTTCAGGTCACCCATCTTAAAGGTGGCTAGACTTCAATCTATCTGCTTGTTTTTCTAAAGTCCTGTCCAAAATGGATAAAGCCCCAAGCCTCTTCTTCTCCACATTTGAAAGAAGGGTTGGGATATTTGAATTACCTCTGCAATTGTGGGCGTCTGGTCCTAATCCTCTCCTGGCTCCCCAGCAGTGATTTCACCACCCCTCCACCATGTGCCCCTTAATCAGGAATGCAGGGAATTAGCCTTGTGCATAAGGCCACTTGACCTTCTGCAGGGTGACTTGGTGATGGGGACAGGCGGGGGAAGCCTTTTAGCGGCAAATGATTCTTACCTGGACTAGGTAAACATTCTTTAAACCTACACATCACTCTCAAATATTTGTCTCTCTGACTTGTACTTCATTCTTCCCAAGTTGTTTGAAACAAGAAAACAACTTGGGAGGATTCCAATCAACGTTTACCACAATTCAAAATAAAATGCCTTCTTTTTTTCCTAGCATTAGAAATAAAACAGAATATATATTCTGTTATATAATAAAACAGAATATATTCTCTTAGAGGAACAGGGCCATTTTCATCGTGTGAGAAAAAGTAGTATTTGAATTAACAGGAACGGGCAGAAAGGAAGCCGGGCAACTTCCCCCAAAACAATGAAAGACACCCAACACCCTTCATTCATATATAGAGACAACAAGAAACGCAGTAGAATTTAAAGGAATCTGCCAGTTTTCACTTATAGCAAATGAGATGATGTAGGATGAAATAATTACTGTAGAGAGACCCCCTGGGCACTCAGAAGTGCTTTCCAGATGCAGGGCCAGGCGTCAGCATTCTCCAGCTGCGATGTGCCCCAGCCCAGAGGACAGCATGTTGAAGTGTTGATTGACCCGAATCAGCAGCTAGTCCTTCTCTAGGTACTGAACAAAGACAGTCTGATTGGATTGAAGCGGAAGTCCTGGCTGCTTTTCACCTTTTGATAGCAGTTGAGGCTTAAATAGATGTAAATGGCTGCAGTTTCTGGAAAATATAGTCTCCAGTCAAGATTTTTGGTCCATGAGGCAACTTCTGCCATCTCCCTTTGGATTCTTTCAGCAGCATCTAGTGAGAAACTACTCTCTCCAGAGTGCTGCCCAGGCAGAAGGATTAAACATCTTTCTCTCTCTCCTGAAGCACCCTGTAAGAGGGGAAGAAAGACACTGCAATGCTTGCTTCAAAACAAGATGCCACGAGTTGAGTGCTAGGTACAGGTGCCTGTGATGTAGTATGAGTAACACAAAATGGACACAGATTTGCTCTGATTGGAGGGAAATAATCAAAGAAGCTTCATGGAGGAGAAAGAAGTGAGATCAAGAAGAATCCTGAGGAAGGGGGAATGCGTAGGGCCAATTCAGTCTGAGGAAACAGGAAAAAGATCCCACGTTGGGGAGTAGGTGGAGGAAGGGATGAGAAAAGATCATCGGATTCATCCCCATCTTCGGGCGTTCGGAATGCCAGTGCTTAGGATCCTTGAAGATATTTAAGGGGAGGATTGACCTGGTAAGAGGAGTGTTAGGAACACGGTCCTGATGGTGGTGTGGAAGGTGGAGAGCCAGGAGAGGGAAACAAGAGCTGCTAGGCGGGGACCATGGAAGATGCGGCAGAGTGGGATTGAGAGAATGGCAGTGACAAGGAGGAGCAAGGAGGAGAGAATTCTTCTCTCTCAAAATGGGCCCTTAGTTGTGGCTGCCACCGAGCTCTCCACAGGACAGCAGAGTCCCACCTGCATGAAGATAATAGGGATTTGAAGCCACAGATCTTGAGGGAAGGGCATCTCAACTTCCAAGTGTATCCCATCTGTTTCCGGTGTTAGTTCATCACTGACTACATACAGGTCTTTAGGGAAGGCATTTCTCTTCTCTGACATTTTGTTTCTTCGTCTGTAAAATGAGGAGGGCCGGTAAGCAGGAGAGGCAAATGGGAGGCAAAGTGAAGAAGGGCATGTCAACGAGGTAATGTGTGTAAAGCACTTAGCACAATGCCTCTCATGCACGGGGAAGGCGTTCAGCAAATTCTAGCTGATAGTAATGTACCTGAGACGTGATCTGAGAGGACTAGTAAGAAGGGGCTGTCTCCCTAGTGACCTAGGTTGGCTCCAGGAAGGGAGGCTGGGTCCTCCTGATGAGGTCTCCCTTTGTGTGAAATTGTTCCCCTTCCCCCTATCTGCAGACGTGGCCACCTCCTGGGATATTTGCTTTTTCCAGTTGATTGATGGGATCACGAGGGCATGGAAATAGATTTTGTAAAGCTCCTGATCACTCAGAAATCACCCTTCTCTCCATGAAAAGGGGAATAACATGTACGTGTGATTCTGCACTTCCAACAGCATCTGTGGGGGTTCTGGTCTTTTCAAGGCTACATGCCAAGCTTGCAGACCAAAGCTATGCACACATTTCCTGGGAGGATTGTTGCAATCTCCTGGATCCCTGGATGCCATGCAAACAGCCAGTTTTTTCTGAATCTAAAAAAGCCAGTTATCCACATCTTCTACATAGTGAAATATGGTCATATGGGACTTAAGGTTACTCACACATCCTAGCACTGAGTCTGTAGTTTCCTTTGATCTAGAACAGTTACTCTAGCCCTTTTTTTTTTTTGGTCTTTCACTGACTTTGACATTTTTGGAGAGTCAAGCTCTTTTCTTCTTCTTCTTTTTTTTTTTTAAGAGAATGTTCTTCACTTGGGGTTTGTTTGATGTTTCATCATCAAGTTAGATTCAGGTTTTGCATTCCCAAGCTACATTCGTGTCTATCCGCAGGTGCACGATGTCCATCTTCTCCCATTAGTGATGTTAACTTTCATTACTTGGTAAAGGTGAGGTCTGGTTTCTCCAGTGCATAGTTATCTTTTCCCCCTTGCAACTAGTAAATAATCTGTCAACAGACACTTTAAGATCATACAAATATCTTGTTCCACATTAAAATTTCAATCTAGCCATGGGGAAAGTATCAGACAAATCTAAATTGAGAGATATTTGACAAAATCCTTGGCCAAGACTCCTCGAAACCATCAAGGTCATGAAAAACAAGGGAAGACTGAAAAGCTGTCACAGACCAGAGAAGTCTAAGGGAACACGACAGCTAAATGTGATGTGGCGCTCTGGATTCGATTCAGAACAGCAAAAGGAGCACAAAGCAAAAAACTGCAAAAATCTAAAACAAAGTCCTGAGTTCAGTTGATGTACCAATGTTACTTTCTTCATATTGCTGAGTACACTGTGAAATATATGATGCTAATATCAGAGGACAGTGAGCTTGCAACAACATCTGGGAATTTCTGCATTACCTGTATAACTTTTCCATAAATAAAAAATTATTCTGAACTAAGATGACTTTTTATAATTTCCCCCTCAGAGGCAGCATCCTTTGAAGATTCTTATTCAAATCAATTTTTACCATGATGCTTGCAAAATGATAAACTTCCAGCTTCAGTGTCAATAGACTGGCATTCTACTATAAGCAAGACGCCCTTCTCTCCCTGATTCATTCATCCATTTATTATTGATTTATTTATTATTAGCATAAACTCACAAATTCCTATTTTTTCAATGGTTTGTAATATATATATAGAGAGAGTTTTGCTTTTGTTTTGGTACCAGGGATTGAACTCAGGGATGCTTAACCACTGAGCCACATCTCCAACCCTTTTTATATTTTATTTAGAGACAAAGTCTCTCTGAGTTGCTTATGGCCTTGCTAAATTGCTGAGGCTAGCTTTGAACTCAAGATCCTCCTGCCTCAACCTCCAGAGCTGCTAGGATTACAGGCATGCACCACCACAGCTAGCTGATCATATTTTAAAAATTATTTCATTGTTCACATTGACCCAAATTTGGCTGGCAGGAACATCTTCAAGTTGATTCCCTTGTCTTGTGACATTCTCCTTAACTTTTTTTGAATGTTGACTTTCCACCACAAGATGTTCCAAGCTCATCTTATAAAGGAAAAACATGAAAGTGAAAAAAAAAAAAAAGGACCTTCATAGACCAATTCAGATGATTGTGCTTTGGCAATTATAGGTATAAAATAAGAGTAAATTATTCTAAGTATATAACCTAAAAAGAAATAACCATGCATAGAAAAAAGAAAAGACTAGAAGAAAACACAAGAAAACTAGAAGATACTCTGTTGGAATTATGAGAAATTTGTTATATCTATCTTTTTTCTGTATATCCCAAATTTTATGTGATAAGAATTATTATTTTTATAATGGGAAAATACTTTGAAAGTTTTCCCTACTTAAGAATAATGGGAAAAAAAAAAAAAAGAATAATGGAGTGGGCCAGCTCTGAGAATATTACATGGATGAATAAATATGTTAACAAAGACTAATAAAAATGCCCTGAAGACCTTTTCCTCATCCTCAGTCACATGGGCAAAAAATTGAGCTCTGGTACCTGGTCTTCCCACCTTAGGTCAATCAATTCCTCTATTTGGGCTTCAATTCCCTCACCTGAAAAAAGGGACAGTAATTTCTTCTTATAGAAGCAGTATAAAGAGGTTCAACCCCAGAGTTGTCCTGTTTAAGGGCAAGGGACCTGAAGTACCTGTGCCTCAGCACCCATCAGTCACTGGAAAAGGAGGTGGGGTAGGTAATCTCCCAGGTGCTTCCAGTTCTCCTGTGGGCAGGACAGTGTATGCCAGCAGTCCTAAAGTCTGTCCTCTGAAAGGTATATATAGATGTATCAGCAGGTAGGTCCCCAAATGCTAAATGAATCTGAGGGGATATGAGTCTCAGAGCCTTGACAACATCACCCCAAAGAAGGGTGGCATCCCTGTGGCTGAGCATTCTAAATTAAAGAAATAAAACAAGAATCAGTGTCACACACAGGACAGGCCTTCACAGTCGCCACAGACTCATGGAGACTGAGCCCAGTGAGGCTGAGTGACCTTCCAGGGTCCCACAGATGGCAGAGTCAGGATTCCAACCCTGATCTGTCTAACTGCAAAGCCCATGTGCTCTTTTCTATGCCATGTTGTCTCACGATGCTGGGTCTAATACCCTGTCTTGAAGAGCGACTCATAGGAAATCCTTCAGTACCACCTGCCCTCAGAAACCCCAGAGCCCCCATGGGCATCCTCAAGATGGCATTAACTGCCCCTTCTCACAGTTAGCCTGCCCTCTTGAATTCATCCAACACAAGGCCCCAAGATGGATAGCATCATGACCTTATGAACTCCAGAGAGAGACGCCTATGTCTCAGATACAGGGTGGCCCGTCTCCTGGCTGCAAAGACCGTATTAGTGATTTGGGGAGAGTCAGTTAGATAAACAGGTACCAAACAAACAAAAAGCCTTGTGAGCTCATCGGCTTGTCTCTCCTTTATTGTCTTGAAGGCAATTTCCCCACATCCTGAGTTTTGAACATGAGCAAACATGTGAAGGAGCTAGACACACAGCCGCTCGAGTCACGCAGACCTCACATCTTGCAAGGCCACAGTGGTCTAGAGCCACAGATCAGTGGCTGGTCTGCCACAACTGATGGGTCCTGGGTAAGAGGTGTACTCTCCTCAGGTCTGAGCATCCTCATTTATAAAGCTGTAAAATCTCACCTCTCCCATAATGTAATTATGAGGGTCAGTGACATCTCCAAAAGGACATCATGAAATGCCAGGTCCAGTACACACATAAAGATATTGTTATCCACATTTTTTCCTGATTGTTATAAAACTAAATACAATTGCTCCTTTTTTCTCAAGATCATTGATTACTGGGACATCCAGACCTCAGTCAGGAGTAAGGATATGAATTGTAAGACCTCCAGGACGCTGTACAAGAGAACACAAACCCAGGCACCTTATAATGAAGAGACCAGGCTTTAACACTGAGCAATTGCGACAATTTCTAGGCAATTCTAACAAGCTTGGCTATTGCATCTGGTTTCTCAGAGCTGAAGCAAACAAAGACTCAAGTAATTAGCCCACTGACCCCAGCAAAAAGCAGTACTTAACAGTCTGACAAGAGAAATGCCCCAAAGGGTATAAAATGCAGCTCTAATCACTCAAAATCATAGTGTGGTGTAGAAAGTTCACATATTCTAGAAAACCCCTATTGTTGGTGATGACTCAAGACCTTAGAATAAAATTGTTCTCTGATCTTCACTCTCTATTTAAAAGAGCACAGACAACTACTGGAAAAATTGACTGAAGCATGTCAGTAGCACTAGTAATTGAAATAAAAAGCACATACAACAACAATAAAGTCCATGGTGTTTAAATCAACATGTATTTTTTGAAATGAAAACCCTACGCTAGTAATGAAAAGGTAACACTGGTTTTGGAAAACCAAAAATTATATAAAAGTCTCAAAATAAAAAGTAAAGTAGATTTTTATCATATAAAATATCACATCTTCTGCATCCACTAATAATGGGAAATGTAAAAATTATGCAAGAACACAGAAACTTGCTTATGATATGTTCCATGAGAAGCCAGACACTAAATTGCATGTAAAGACCAAATTCAACTGCCTGCATTCATATGACTAAATTCATATGCTTAAGGAAGAGAGACCAGAAAGAATATCAGTGTGCTATCCTTCTTTCCATCTCCTCCTTCCTTAGAACTTTACAGATGGGGAAACTGAGGCCAAATGACTGTCCTTTCTGTTGAGAATCCATCCCTACCATTTCTATGTGGCCAGAAGCAGGTACCTGAAAGAGCTGAGGAAAGGAGCTGGTGGCCATGCACCAGAAACATGGGGTCATGGAAGACACCTGAGTCTGGAGTGGAGACGATTGATCAACACACGCCTTTTGCACACACCTTCCAAGGAGTGGAAGCTATTCAGAGCCAAGCCCTGTGGGACAGAGACAGATCAAACCTAGTGCTTATCCTCTCGGGGAACATCAGAAGAAAAGATGTTCTCTCCCTGCAGTGTTGGGTGGAGGTGCTCAAGAGGGAAGTGGCATTTGGATCTCGAGGCAGGGTGAGGACATGTGGCATGCTGCAGCAGGTTTGTGCCAGCTTTTGAAAGCTGGCTGCTAAATGTTCAGGAGTCTCAAATAATATTGCCTAGATGTTGGTATCATTAAAATGAATTTGTTAAATTTACAACTTGATAAGTCATATTTGAAACAAAAGCAATACTCAAAATTCATCACATTCCAATTATTTTACTACATTTTACCATTATCTATGCCTTTGAGATTGTGTACATCTATTGTATTTATATGGTGGGAATATTATATAATAATATTTATAATGATATAAAGAGATGCATTTCCACCAGGCAGCTCTTCCCAATTCTGTATTGAGTGACATCATGTTAGGAACTTGAAACTGGTCATCATGAAAGCATTATACCATGGAAATGGGCAAAAGCCACAAATGGGGACTTGAGTCAATGTTTCATTGATTGTCTAGAGTATAGACTATGGACTTAAGAAAGAGATGGGGAAAATGTTCATAATGCAGATTAAATTTTAAAGTCTTAAACTGGACATGGAAGTGCACACCTGTAGTCCTAGCTACTTAGGAGGCTGAGGATTGCTTGAGCCCAGGAATTTGAGGACAGCTTGGGCAACATAGTGAGATTTTGTCTCTTTAGATAAAGAAAGTCTCTCATGTCTAGAGATTTTACATATTATGAATAGCATAAAAATGAAGAAATTCTTCTAGCATTTAAAACAGCTCTTTGATTCAACAAAAGGTTACTCATGTCATTGATAAATGAGTGAAGTTCCGTTATGTGTCTTCAATATTTCATTTTTGTCTCACTTGCTAGTATGAATAAAAAGATCAATCAATATTCACGAGAACTATGCTGCATGACACGAGGGGGACTTCTTTGCTGATCTTATAAGCATTTGTTCAGAGTTTGATTATATAACACTGTCATTGATGATAGAATTAAAAAAAACTGAAAGTGGACTTTACAAAGATCAACAGCACTGACATCCAACTGTGGAATTTACAATAAAGTATATTATCTATTATTATTTATACATTGCAGGCTGCACCCTCCTCATATCAGGAAAATTTATAATGAACTTATATACAAATGGGTATACATATGTCATTTTGGGGAGAATCATTTTTGAACATTGATCCCCACAACACTGATCATCTTGGGCCAAAGAGACAGGACAGGAGTAGGTTGAGGAAGGAAAAGTAGAGATTATAAAATAGGTTCCATAGCAGAGTGACACTGCAGAAGAGGCTCCTGGGGTCAGCATCCATACTGCCCTAGGTTCCTCTGGCCCTGGTCTCTGCCCAAAGTGCATTCAGGAGGAAGGAGGAGTCCTTAGGTGGGGTACTCTCAACCTCCCACTGAGTGCTAGAAGCTGGTCTAAGCCAGACTACCCCAGGAGAAAAATGCCCTGATGCCATTGGAGAGAGAGGACATTGTACCTTCAAAGCATCCCTGAGGTAGAGACAGCCAGAGGTTGAGGGTGAACAGATCCCTAAATACAGTGCTAGCCTTCCATAGATCAAAGTCCAGGAAGGAGAAGATTGGTGCAGGGAGGAGAGGCCCCCAGAAGCTAAGGAACTCTAGAGATCCCTGCACATTCAGTTGGGAACATGTACTTCTACCCTTCATGGACCCACACTGCAGCCTGATCTTGTGATTGATCTGCCTGATCCTGAGATTATCTTGGGACAGAAATTCCAAGAAGCTCTCTGCCCTGCACAGTACATGGCTGTTCTTCTTTTCCTGTTCCTATGGTTTCCTCACTACTTGCTTTTTTTTAAACCTGTTTTTAAATCTCTGTGTTTGTAGTCAGATTTCTCCTTCAATTCCTGCCCTTATTTTTGTTCCAGATATCATTTGTGTCTTTCGTTTCTTTCCTTGATTTTTCCAAAATGGATCTGTTTTATCAGTTTGTTTTTTAAACTGGTTGTTTTGTTGATCATCTGTACTGGTTTTTGGTTTGATTTTGTTGTTTCTCTTTTGACATTTCTACTTTTAACTTCATCAATTTCTTCCTTCTTTCTCCTTCTCCCCCGCCTCCTGGTCTCTTTGATGGAAAATTTAATTGATCTCATTTCCTATTTTAAATTTTTTCACTTTTAATAATGAGGACAGTTAAAGCTATTAATTTTCCTTTGAGTACTGCTTTGGCAACATCTCACAAATCTGATATCCATTCACTCAAAAAACATTTTTCCCAACTTTATTGAGGTATGATTGGCAAATAAAAATAGTATATATTTAATGTGATTGTAAATATTCAGTGGGTACAAGATGATGTTTTGATATATGTATACATTGGGCAATGATTACCAAAGTCAGACTAATTAATATATCCATTGTTTCACATAGTTGGCTTTTTTGTTTGTTTGCTTGTTCGTTTGGGGTTCTGGTGAGAATACTGAGACAAATTTCAAGTATATAATACTTATTGACTACAGTGCCCATGTTCCACATGAGGTTTCCAGTACTTACTCATCTTACTGCTGAAAGTTTAGTATTCCTGGCCCCTCATTCTTAGAAGAATGCTAGACCCCAGATCTCTCACACAGTGGCTCCTAAACTTCTGTCTCAGATTCATCCGAAGGATTACACAAAATCCAGGCTGAGGGCATGGCTCTGTGGTGGAGCACTTGCCTAACATGCAAAATGCCCTGGGTTCAATCCTCAGCATTGCAAAACAAATAAACAAACATACAAATAAACAAAACCTCTCCTGTTCTGGCCCAAACTTCTGGCCTTGGTCTCTCCAGAAGAAGAACCCAGGAATTTTATTTTAGCATGTATCCCCAGGTGATTCTGCTCCTCAGCCAGGGACAGAAACTTTCCTGTTTTCCATGTCCCATGGACTATGGACAAATGAGGCAAATTCTCAGGGAGCTCAAGTCACTCCCAGTTCAGTTCAAAGGATGGCAGGTAAAGTTGGGTTCCTCCCCTGCCACACCTCCTTGCCTTTGCTGGTGAAAGTGAGTAAACTCTGAATGGCTAATCAGAAACATCAATTAGTTTGGGTGTATCTTGTACCTTTCCTCACTGCCATCATAAGATGTCAGGGTCAGGGAAGAGACCCCTCCCCACATTTCTGCCCTCTACACTAAGAGAGAGTCCTGCAGAGGGAAACGACTTAGTTCCCATCTCCTGAGAGTGTCAGTGTTCTGAAAGAGGTCACAGGTTATCATTGTATAAGCATGCACTTGGGAATCATACCTGAAGTCAAAGCCTAGCTCCTCTCACTGCAAACAGCTGGAGGTCTCTGAACCTTGGGTCCCTCGTCCTGAGCATGGAGTTAGGGCTGTTAGGTTTAGCACTAACATTAGTGCCTGGAGCATGGTCTGTCCTGAATAGTTGGATGTGATTTGCAAGAGTCTAGGCCAGCCAGGCCCTATGATATTATCTGGAATATCACCCAGGCTGGATGGCAGAGGAGGAGGAGGAAAGAATGTTGACTTTCCCAAAGCTGTGCCTACTGTCTTCAAGTTCTGTCTTTTGGGACTTGAATGCCTTTACTCCAAGATCACCTGGGTCACTGGACACGCATTTCTGAGCAGCTGCTCTGTCCTGCTTCCCATGAGTGGCTTTGGGGTTTCAGTCCCTGTCAGGGAGGAGAAACCAACTGGACTGACAGACAGGTTCATACACAGTGAGCCACAATGCAGAGTCTGGGAGAGGAAATAGTTTTTGGGGTGGGCCCCCTGGGTTAAGGAGGACTCAGCAGATCCAGACAGAGAAAACACACGGGTGAACATCAGCTCCACAGTTCACAGATGTGCAATTAGAGGAGCAGGGTCTGGAGCAAAGTCTCCAAGTGGCCCTGAAACCTGGCTTGCCTACCTCTCAGTCCTCCATCTCTCCATCCATTTTGGAGTTTTTCTCTTAAGCAAAGCTGGATTCATAACAGTGTCAATTAAAGAGACCAGTGGACATACAAGAACTTAATATGAACTTGTAGGCATAAAGCAAATCAAATATGTTAAGCAAACTGAGAGTCATGAAGTCCTTTGTATGCCTCTCTGAGCTAATATTTCACAAGAAGACCGTCTCCCACAGCGGAGTCCATGTGGATTTATGTTAATAAGTGGTGTTTACAAAGTATGTTGGCCTTAAAATGACATCCACATGGCAGATCAGGTGCGAGAGAAAGAACTGGCCTTGGGCAGATCCTTGCTCTTTTCAGGGCCCTGCGTGAGCTTGGAGTGTGGGTCCTGGGAGTCAAGTCTGTGCCTGACTTGCTCTGTGGCCCGGACAATTCCCTGTCCCCTCTGGCCCTTAGTATCCCTGTCTGTGAAATGAAGGCACAGGCTAATTATCCCCCAGGGCTCTTTTGGATCCGGAGTGCTCAAATGCTACTATCTTTAGGTATGTGCAACAGCCATGGGAGATCGATCTCATTCTCCCATTTTACAGATGGACAGTCAAGGCTCAGAGGAGGCAAGAGTCAGAAGTCAGCAGAATCAGAGGCTGAGCTAGACCAGACCCCAGACCCCATACCTTTCCTAATTTATAGCTCCAGAAAGTCATGTGTGTGGACATGTGCATGCACATATGAGCGTGGGTATGAGGGTACATGTTTCCACATGTGCCCCAGAGCTGCCCTGTGCTTGTTCCCTGGACGCTGCATGTGCAGACTCGTTAGCTTGACTAGGCCTGTTCCAGGGAGTTCCACCCAATGGGAGATGAGAGGAGAGGGGCGTGGAGGAGGGGACAGGGAACTACACCTACATTTTTGTTTTGCTCACTGATTTCAGCTGCTGAAAGGCAGGCTCCAGGCTCCTGCGCACTTAGCTGAGTCTGAGTGACTCCATACACAGGCAGTGGGCCGGAACGCTCCCCTCCAAGCGTCAGAACTGACAAGCTCTGCTCACAGCTGGGATCTGTTCCCGCAGGAGCATTTATGGCTTTTCTTGTACACAGAAACACACCCGCCCATGTGCGCGCACGCACAGCATCTCCCCCTCTCTCGTTTCAGGTTCCTTATCATAAAATGAGAGACAACTATCTTTATCTTGACAGAGTATCCTTAGAGTTCAGAGACTTTGAAGTGTGTTTTGCAAACCATAAAGTACTAGGAAGACTGCCGCGATAATGCTCAGTAAGTCCCACGGCAGAGAACAGAGCTCATTTCCTTTGCTTCATGTGATAATATAAGCCGTGTAGGCCATCTTTAGATAAATATTGGATAAATTGACTCTAATACATAGATAATACTCTACTACCTCAATACAGTGTTTCTGATTTCTACCTCCAAAGCATGCTCTCTGGAGTGCCCTCTCCCCAACCAAATTAGGAATGATTTGATGGGCAGAGAATATCCTCATTCACCATTCAAAAGGAAAATAGTGTAGGGAGGTCACTCACAGAATGGACTCTGGGAATAGAAGGCCTCCTTTAGATCTCAGCCCTGCCATTTGCTAGTTGTGTTGTTGCTTTGGGCATATTACATAATTGGGAGGACCTACTCCATTTAGCATTTGTGAATGCCTGCACATACAAAACTGTTCAAAAAGAGTGGTTGTTATTTTTTTTCTTGGAAGAAAAGTAGATGGTGGAGCTGACCTTAAGGAGGTCTAGGACCAAGGACTCAGACACCAGCAAGCATCTCTCTTCTTAGCTTCTCTTCTGTTGGCTTCAATCTGTCCTTCCAAGAAGTTTCCTGTGGGTGGGTGATCATAGGCTCCCAAACAGCTCTGGGTTCCAAGGATTTTCTTCCAGCTAAAAAAAA